>BQNB010186532.1:0-12118 GCA_026074375.1 Tanacetum coccineum
TTTAATAATATTACAATAATTGTTGCAATAATAATAATAATAATAATAATAATAATAATAATAATAATAATAATAATAATAATAACAAGAATAAATCCAAATTTCGACTCCGGGGTTATCAAAATAAAGCCTCCATCTCTGGACTCGTAGTTAAGTTGTTTCAGATGAAATAAAAAGGATAACCCCTAAATCATACGAAATTAGAACCTTAATGTGGACCTTATTCTCACCATATCGTCTCTTTAGGAAAGGATTTCAAACTAATTATGGTCTAAACCGGGTTTACTTTATAGAAATAAGGACATAATTTATTTGTCACCAATAATGATAATAAAATCCATAGGGGATTTAGGAATAATGGGAGCGAAAAGTTTAAGTTTTTACTTACACAATTAGCATTTATGAGTAGTGTTAGCATCTAATTTTATATTTAACTGTGATTTCATTTTAAACTTAGTTTGGGGATTGTGAAAAGTCGAGGATGACGAACTCTCGTTCTTAAAGCCTTTTAAATAATGTTATTTAATTTTATCTTAGTTTTTATCTACTATTGAATAAAGTGGTTAAAACGGGGGCGTTTTCGAAATAAATGATTTTTAAACATTCTTAATGGACCTTTTCTGTTCTTGTTTAATTGTGAGGGGTCATAAGTTAAAGGGGGATAAAATTATTTATTTTCGGGCGTGTTTTATTAACATTGCGTGTGGGACCAGCAATGACTTAGTGTGGGGGAATCTAATGTGTGCTTAAACACACATCATTCGTACCCTGGAAAACACTATTAATTGGACTAAAAAAACATGAAATATGCTTAATATTATTGCAAATATATGTGGTTTGTGTTTTTATGTCTTACAGGTACAAAGGATTGAAAACGAAGCAAAAACGATAATTTTCGGATGACTTTCGACGATTTTTTCGCGTTTATCGAGTTTCAAAAGAAGCCGTAACAACTTTTTGAGCACTCCATTAGAAAGGGCACGAAAATTCGAGTCCGGTGGTGCCTTCATCTTTTATTGGGCCGGCCCGACACCATTTATATGGGTCGGACCGACCCATATTTATCAAAAAGCCAAAGTTAACTCTTTATTATTTAACTCAGCCCAAGACCAAGTTAACACTCGGCCCAGCAAGCAGCTTATCAAAAACAGGCCCAACATTAGAAAAGAAAATTTGGTCCATTTAATAAAAAGGCAATCCGAGTGGCCCAGTTAGCTAGAAAAGTCCAAGAATGAAAATGTTAATCACTGCTTTATATTGACGCAAAGAGGAGACAATATATCTTATCCTATTTTTCCTTTTGAAATGGCTGTTCGTTTTCTTTTCATTTTTTCACTTTCAGAGATTTAGATTAGAGGTAGCGGTAGATAGAATAGATAGTTAGATAAATTAGTTTTAGACTATAAATTTTGTATTGATCTTCATTTAAGGTAAAACTTTAATCACTATTATTTTATGGTTATGTGTCATTAATTTCAAGTCTTAATTTTTATGTTTTAGTTAACCACTTTTTACCCGCTTAATCTCTATTTTAGTCCTCTTTAATCACTCCTTTTATATATACTTTTATTTTATAAACCTTGTTAGTTTAATGTTTTAAGCCTTAAAGTTTCAATCTTTTTATGAAAGTTTCATCTTTTAATCATTTTATTTTATAAAGTTTGCATTTTTATAGTTTTAAAACAAAGATTAGTGGTTTTTAGTGTTAAAGTTTGAAACTTTATTGCTTCAAGTGGCGATTGAATGGATGTTTATGAGGCGACATGCGATGTTATGGGTTATTAGCTTGGAGATGGGTATATTTGGTATTATTGAAATTTATTGTATCATCTCGCTCGTTAATCCAAACTTGGTAACCTCTAACCTCTTTTCTTTATCTATTTTATTTCTTAATGTTTAT
Organism: Tanacetum coccineum; assembly: GCA_026074375.1. Lineage (NCBI taxonomy): Eukaryota > Viridiplantae > Streptophyta > Magnoliopsida > Asterales > Asteraceae > Tanacetum > Tanacetum coccineum. The sequence continues at coordinate 1,901 of BQNB010186532.1, forward strand.
TGCAATATTTAGTTTAGATAAAAATATGATTATGCTTGTTAATGTTAGCTTAGTTACCATGTTTAGCGAGTAGATTTATTTGTATGCTTGTTAAGTGACCGTGAATAGTGAGATAAATGTGGAATAAAAAGTAAATTGTTGATTAATAATTTTTGGATTATTTAGATTTCTTATTTGAATATTTCGAAGGGCAAAAGCCGGAGAAGTAATCAAACATCAAATCTAGTAATTAATACTTATATAAGATATCGTTTTCAAAATAGACCAACGTCGTGAGAAAATAATATTTTTACGGGTGTTAATTCGTCATCATTTAAAGTATTTGTACCAAAATAAAGGCTTGTTTTCAATATAAACCAACGTTGTGAGAAAACGGTTTTTAAATGGGTACCAATTCTTTATTTTCTCTTTATTTCACATTTAATGATCTTTTCACCTCACTTGACAAGCATATCCGTTTTAGTTATTTTTTTAGTTCTATTATTGCTTATTATTTTTATATTAGTGTTAAAACCAAAACCAAAAACTAAAAGATATTCAAGCATAAAACGAAACGCTTTTGTGAATTTGAAATTCATCTCTCGTCGGGATACGACATCCGGGAGATAAACTATTACTTTTCCTAAAGTAATTGTCATATCTAACGGGATACTCTCTATACTATTACTAGTTTGGTATTTTAGGTATATATTATATATCCTATTATCATCGAATCGGTTATTGGCGCCGCTGCCGGGGAGAGGTGTACGATTTTCACGTGGTGTTTGAAGTTAGTGCCTTGAATATCCTTTCTTCGGAAAGTTTATTTTCGTACTTATTAAACATATAAAAACCAAAAATATTTTCTATTTTATTTTTATTTTTCCTTTTCTTTTATAAATATTAAAAAAAACCAAAAATATTTTTCTTTCTTATTTTTATTATTTCTTTTCCTTATGTTCTATTTGAAAAATCTATAAATATTCTCCTTTATCCTCTTATTTGTTTAATTCTTATTCTCTTTACCTTCTTATCCGATAATTCTTCAACATGTCTTGGTTTTTAAGATGCTCGTGGTGTGGAGGTTCGTTAAACGATGGAAATTGTCGGCATTGTACCAATATGAGTTTCAGAGAAGAACCCTGTCTATGACTCTAATTCTTATAATCAAATTCCCAATTTTTCTAACCCACCTTCACAACCCCAAACATCTTCGCTCGACCAACTTCATTGTTTTCATTGTAAAGATCCGTTAGAAGAAGGTGAACGTTGTCAACGGTGTACTTGCAAGTGGTGTGTATATGCTCTTAGAGAAGGATCTTGTTGGATTTGCCCTCCAAGAGATGAATATTCATCCATTGATGCTCCTAACTCTTTAGATGATCTTCCAAACGGTTTCACCCACCCTTCACAACCCCAGTACGAGACATACTTATGCGAGTTATGTGGAAACGATTCTCATTATGGTTATGATTGTCCACCACAGTTACCGCTTGTCTATGAGCAGGAACCGAGCTACAATCAAAACTTTAGTGATAATTATTATCCACAAAATTCACCAAGTTTTCCACAACAATTTCTTTGCTGTGAAAACTGTGGGGGTCCTCATGAAAGTTTTCAGTGTCAACCGAGGAATCAAAACTTCTTTGAGCTTAATCCTTGCTATGATTTTAACCCTTCCGGTTTTAATCAAACCCCGCAGTATTCCATCGATCATCAGCCTCAGATTATTCAAGAAGATCAACAGTGGATAAGTGATAAGTTGATTCAATCAAATAAAGAACTTTTTGAAAGTATGCGATCTATGTTTGAGGAGTTTTGTGAACGAATGCAGACAGCTAATATTAGTACTCATACTCCCGAGCCTTCGATACATTTTGATTCTTTTTATGATGACGATGATTACGAGGAGAGTACTATTCCTTTTAATGAAATTGTTTCTCAAATACCTCCGTCTATTGTAATCACACCCGTTTTACCGACTTTGGAGCCCGAGGACTCTCTCATCATGAGGAATGAGGAACTTAGCACTATTCCTGAAAAGGAATCGGACGAATTCATAAAGTCTAGTGTTGAGGACCTTGTTCCAATCCCAAGTGAGTCCGAGGATACATCCAGGATTGATAGTGAGTGTGATTTCCTTCGTGTAATGATTTCTCTCCCATTAACGTTTCTGAGGAAAAATCCGTGAATTTCTCTAACCCTCTATTCGACTCAAATGACGATTTTACCTCTAGTGATGATGAGTCACTATCCATTGAGGACGTTCCGGAAGATAATGTTAAAATTTACTCGAACCCTCTTTTCGAATTCGATGACGAATATCTCTTTAGTGACGTAAATCCTCTTTTTGATGAGGTGTTAGAGGACATCGAGAACAAGGACTTTTATGAGCCGGCTTTGTTAGTCACACCTCAGTCTGATGCTAATGAGGATGAGTGTTTCGAACCAGGAGGCAAAATTGATAAGATCAATTCTTTTCTAGATATGGATATTTCTACGGAAAAAAAATATTTTTTTATTTATGAGAATGGTTATCATGAATTCAAAGGGCAGATAATAATTTGTTCTTGAAGAGTTTGCTTATAAATGACACTATCCCTAATCTCCCACCTGAGGTGTTTTTAGATATGACCGAAGAGCTTAAAGGATGAACCTGATAAAGATGATTTGAAGAGTATTGACAAAGTTTTCGACCCCGGGATTCATGAGAAAAATTCTTCTCCTACATATGTGAGCTTGACCTTTGAGGATCGCCATTATCTTTCCTTCACATATGTTATCCAAATTTTTCTTCCTAATTTCACCTATCCGGTAGAATCTCCTTTTCTTCTCTCCTCCGGGAGTGAAGACACCATTTTTAACCTCGGCATTCCCATTTTTAGTCTTGAGCCGATGGTATCTCATCGGAGTGGAACTTTCATGTGCTTCAATGTTTATCTAAACATCTTGAATGAAAGTCCGATTGAGATTTGCTCTTCCACACGTTTTGTCCCTAATATATTGATGATATGGGGAGAGTCAAGCTAGAGACTCGCACAAAAACAAGCGCTTCTCGGGAGGTAACCCGTGTCTTTTCTTCTTTCTATTTTCTTAATAAATAAGTGTGTGATTTTATAGCCCAAGTGTGGGGGCGTGCTTCTTTATATGGTTTGTGGTATTATTTTTGCTTGCAGGATTCCTTAAGATCATGAAGACCCGCGCTTGTTTTCAATCCTCCAATCATTCGGTCTTCGATCTTCTGCTTACTGGAATCTTCAATCCTGATCATTTATATATGTATTGTTACCCCTTTCACACTTGGAATTTTTTTGCATTTGCCTTTTCGTTCCTAAGTGTGGGGGTAAAACCCGATGCTTTTGAACATTAAGGCCAATGTTCCATTCTATGTGTGGGGGGGATTTTTATCGAAATGTGATCATACCTGTGCCTATTTGTGTTCCCACGTAACCCCGTTTTGACCAAAATTTTAAAATTTTTATTGTTTTATTATGAAAATATATATATATATATATATATATATAATAATAATAATAATAATAATAATAATAATAATAATAATAATAATAATAATAATAAATATTAAAAAAAGAAAAAAAAGAAAATGGAAAAAAATGATGAAAATTTAAAAAAAATTTAGAAATAAGTAGGCCCGTAGAATTAGGTAGCTTTTGACTTGGCCGAGTTTTAAACTCTAGCTTTCCCCTTAGCTTTCGAGACTTAGCTTTGCTTAACTTTTAAAATTTTGCTAAGAACGAAAATGATAGAAGTTAATATAAGTTAGATGCTCAAGCGTGGAGTAGATGGAACTCTTTAGAGCTCATAAGGTTATTGGTGGCTTTTTGCTCCCACCAGCGTACAAACGCTATAACTTGTTGAATAAAAAAAAGTTGTTTTAGTTTTTTTGTGCGATTCTTTAGTTTTTAAATCACTTCGTAGAGATTCCTCGGTGAAAGTAAGTAACATCGAGGTTGTGTCAGTGTTGGTGGAAATAGACTCCTGGACCATGGTCGGCTCGCATACCGATGTGACAGTTGTTAAAAAACCACAGGGCTTGAAATTTAGTTATAATAATAATAATTATAAAATAAACCGAAACCGAAATAAGACTTCTGGATCATGTCGGCTCGCCATACCAATATGACAGTCGTTTAAAGGGTGGTGGAAAAGAAAAATAATAAAATTGTAGCTGATAAATGTTTGCTGGGGGCATCTGTGCCGGCACACAACCGAGGTTTGCACCTTCTAAATAATGCCTAGTTATAAATAACTCCAAGACTGATAAAGGTTTGCTGCATCTAGCCAGCTCACAAAAATGAACCGATGTTGCAAGCCTCTAAAGGTCGAGAAAATTACCGAGTCAAAATATGTTTGCTGCATCTTGCCGGCTCACAACCGATGTTGCAGCCTTTTAATGGACCGAGGTTTAATAATGTTGCAATAATAATAAGTAGAAAGCCAAATTTCGACTCTGGGGTTATCTAAATAAAGCCTCCATCTCTGGACTCGTAGTTGAGTTGTTGCGGATGAAATAAAAGAAACCCCTAAATCATGCTAAATTAGAACCTTACTGTGACCTTATTCTCACCATAATCGTCTCTTTAGAAAGGGATTCAAAATTTGTGTCTAAACCAGGGTTTACTTTATATTAATAAGGGCATAATTTATTTGTCATCAATAAAAATAATAATAAAATACTTAGAGGATTTAGGAATAATGGGAGCAAAAAGTTAAGTTTATACTTACACAATTAGCATTTATGAGTAGTGTTAGCATCTAATCTTATATTTTAACTGTATTTTATTTTAAGAAAGCCTATTGGGGATTGGTGAAAATCAAGGATGGACGAACTCCCGTTCTTAATAGCTTTTTAAAATAAAGAAATTTAATCGTAATCTTAGGTTTTATATCTTTTTAGAAATAAGATGGTTAAAACGGGGGCGCTTTCGAAATAAAGAATTTTTAAACACTTCTTATGGACCTTTTCTGTTTCTTGGGTTTGATTTATGAGAGGGTCTAGTTAAAAGGTGATTTAATTATTTATTTCCGGGCGTGTTTTATTTACATTGCGTGTGGGACCAGTAATGGCTTAGTGTGGGGGAATTTTGATGTGTGTTAAAACACACATCATTTGTACCTCGGAAAATGCTAATAAACGGACTAAAACACTAAAATCTGGATAAATATGTTTGCAAATATGTTTGTATAGTGTTTTATGTCTTACAAGTACAGAAGGATTGAAAACAAAAGCAAAAAACGGTATTTTTAGGTGACTTTTCGATGACGTTATTACGTTTATCGAGGCTCTAAACGAAGTCGTAAAAATTCCTCGATCACACCATGGAAAGAGCCACGAAATAATCACGTCCAACGTACCGGCCTTGTCTATCTTGAACCTTTTATTTAAGACATTTTAGCTCATTTAAACCTTTTTTATTAAAGAATCTGACCCGGGCCATTTAACCCTTATATAATAAATATTGCATATATAATTATGATGGTTGAGGTAGTCCAGTGGTAAACACGTTGTGCTTCCATACTCTAGGTCTCGAGTTCGAGCCTGCATGAGGGTTTATCCCCTCAAATCCACGTCAGCGCCACGTGGCTTGCCACGTGGCGGACCCGATCCAGACCTGACCCGATCCAGACCCAGCCCATGACCCGACCTCACCCGGCTGTTGATTGGCGGTCAACCACCATTGACCGGTGGTTGACTGGTGATTGGCCGGTGGTCCGGCGGTGACCGCCACCGTTGACCGTCATTGACCGCCACCTTTGACCGTCGATGCCATTGTTGACCGCCGTCAATGACCGGGCGTTGACCTCTATTTAACCGACGTTGACCGGCGTTGACTTGACACGTGGATGCCGCGTGGCTTGCCACGTCATGGCGGCTGGCCAATCAGAGGCTGCCACGTGGTCATCTAATGATTGGAGTACGAGGTACTGTTCATAGGATTGCATGTACGAGGTTTCTAGAAGGCTACGTGGCATGCTCTCATTGGTGGATCCAGCTGTCAAAAGCTGGCGTACAAGGTACGCTGAAGGATAAAGTGTTTGGGGCGAAAAGACAAAAATACCCCCCATCTTTGTGCTATAACGCGTCAGAATGAAAGGACAAAAATACCCCTCCCACTTGGTGACTATATAATCACAGCAGCTGAATTCATTTGGTGTGAGGTTTTAGTTTATTTTTCATAGTAGTGTAGGTTAGTTTTAAGAGTAGTGTAGTATAGTTTTTAGCTTATTGTAAAAGCTTTTATAGCTTATTTAGCTTATTGTAATCAAGATTTTAAGCTTATTAATTAAGATGCTTAAGGTTGGTTTTTATTAAATGCTTATTATTTCTTAATGCTTATTTTCTTTTTATGCTTATTCTTCTACTCTCTTTTTTTTGCTTATTTCCAAATAAGCTCATGCTTATAGATTATTTTTGGATCCGATCTCTTAAGCTTATATTCTAATAAGCTTTTTAATAGCTTATTTAGACTAGCTTATTTTATATTGTTTTTGATTTGAAGTTTCTTGTATTCTTATGTGAAGCTTATTTTAGCTTATTTTCGATTGCTTATTTTTCTAGCTTATTGTTTTTAGATCTAATCCTTAAATATACCCGTCTCTTGTTCACTTGATTGAACACCTTGGTTTCGGGTGGATTAGATCTAAAAATAATAGATCTTGTCTTTTTAGCTTATTTTCTAGCATAAAGTTTGTTGCTTTTTAATTCTAGCTTATTTTTCTTAGATCTAAATCCTTAAATATACCTGATCCGAGTTCACTTGATTGAACACCTTAGTTTCGGGTAGATTTAGATCTAAAGTTTTCATCTTTTTATTAGCTTATTGTCTTTAGAATAAAATCTAGCTTATTTTGTCTTAGTAGCTTATTATTATCTTGTTCATCTTAACCGTTGTTTGTTTTAATGTTGATGAAATCTATCCAACTCTAAGGCCGGAGCTTAAGGGTCTTATAAGGTTGATAAATAAAGTTTTGATCTTTATGGTTTTTATGGAAGTAATTAGTAGATAAAGTTGATCACCATTATTTTGCTTAATTAGTGGAAAGTAGCAGCTTTATAAGTGATAAGGTAATTTGTGTTATTAAGTTTGTAAGATCGGGTGGTTTTATATCATTGCGGTTCTTCATTTCGGTTCCATTTTCTATCCTTTTTCAATTAATTAGTGTAGTTTTAGTATAAAATGTTTTTCTTTGCTTATTTAATTGTTATGAGTAGTGAGTAATAACTTGTGTTTGCTAAGTGATTAGTGATTTGGAATTTAAGTGCGGTTTTAAAAAGGTTTAAAAAATTAATAGTCATTAGAATTTTCCAATTTACATACCGTCATTTACTTTTAATGCAATTTAAATACTTGTCATTTATTTTAAAAAGCGATTTACTTTACTTGTTATTTAATTTCTTAAAACTTGTTTTCTAACGATTTTAATTCATTAAATTTAAGTCCGTACTTAAGGAACATTTCATGTCACTTAGCAAGTATATTTGTCATTTATATCTTTTAGATCAATTTTAGTTTAATCTTTTAGTTTTTAATCTTAGAATTAATATTAGTTTAATTTTTAGTATAAAAATAGTTTAAAACCAAAACCAAAAACTTGAATGACAATCAAGCTCGATTTACAACTTGAACGTAGATTTCCATTCACCTCTCGCCGAGGAAAACGATACCCGTGTTGATTACTTTTTATTCTTTCTTAAGAATAATTTGTATGATACTTAGCTTACGTATACGTATATGTTTTATAAATATATATTATACATTTGAGGGTTTATTTGATAAACGCGTGTAACAACGACAAACATCAAAATGGCGCCACCGCCGGGGAGAGGTGTAGCGATTTTTACGGGATTGTTCGTGTTCGAGCCTTCAAGATCCTTTCTTCGGAAAGTTTATTTTCGTTCTTATAAAAAATATAAAAATCCAAAAATATGTTTCTTATTTTTATTTTTATTTTTATTTTTATTCTCTTTTATAAATATTAAAAAAATACCAAAAATATTTTTCTTTCTTATTTTTATTTCTTTTCTTATGTATTATTTCAAAATCTAAAAATATTCTCCTTTACCCTCTTATCCGTTTAATTCTTTCTTCTTATCCTCTATATTGTTTAATTCTTATGACGTCATTCAACCAACGCGAGTGTGGGGGGTGTGGACAACCATGTGATGGCTTCTATTGTTATCTATGTACGTGCCAACAGTGTGGTGTTAATCTTCTAGATGGAACTTGTTTAAATTGCACTTATGGCGATGGAAAGCCAGTCACTTGTTGTGGGTGTTGAAGCCGTTTGTTTTTTTAAAAGGGTTGGATTTTGGTGAGTTTTGCGTTCGAGAATTGGAAAATTCATTCGCTTATGATTCAAATTCGAATTATTTCAATAATGATCAAAAATTTTCCGACTACACTCCACAACCCCAGTACGAGACATACTTGTGCGAGTTATGTGGAAACAATTCTCATTATGGCTATGATTGTCCACCACGATTCTCGCTTGTCTATGAGCAGGAATCGTGTTACAATCAAAACTATAATGATAATTATTATTCACATAATTCACCAAGTTTTCTTTGTTGTGATAATTGCGGGGTCGTACTCACAAGAACTTTCCAGTGTCAATCGATGAACAAATTTTTATTACAATTCTTTTGGTTTTGGACCCATTTTAACCCCCCCAGTATTACGAACATGCATCAATCTCTATTTGAAGGAAAGAGTTAAAGAATTTGAAGAGCAACCAAAAACTATAGTGATATCCGCTTTAGAAGGAGAGTTTCAACCTCCTCAAGAAACGAGTGTGGAAATTTTGCAAGCCAAAGATGACCTAATGAAATCGATACAAACCTTTTTAAAGAAGTTTAATCGTATATCTTTTAGAGAAACACCAAAGATTTTATTACTAGCTTGGGAGAAATTTTTTGAAATTCAGCATGCTAAACCAGAGGATATACAAGATTTGCTTCATACACTTCTTCAATATTTACAAATTATAAGTGAGGAGCTAGCATAATATATTAATACTCCGAATTGGAATCGTCTTACCTTCTATGATAATGATGATGATGAGTATACTATTATATATAGATCGACCAAAGCAATTACACATAATTTACCAACCGAAGAACCCGAGGACTCTCTAATCATGGGGGACGAGCATCTTATCACTATTCCTGAAAAGGAATCGGACGAATTCATAAAGTCTAGTGTTGAGGACCTTTGTTCCAATCCCAAGTGAGTCCGAGGATACTTCCGATAATGAAAGTGAGTGTGATGTGCTCGTTTGTGACGATTCTTCTCCTCTTGACGTTTCAGAGGATAATCCCGTGATCTTTTCTAATCCTCTTTTAGATTCTAATGAAGATTTTACCTCTAGTGATGACGAGTCACTTTCTGAGGAGGACATTCCAAAGGAAACTTTTAAGATTTATTCAAATCCTCTTTTTGAATTTGATGATGATTTCACCTCTAGTGATGTAAATCCTCTCTTTAATGAGGTTTTAGAGGACGTCGAGAGCGAGGACTCGTTTGATTCTAAACTTGTTGAACCGACTTTGCTTATCTCACCTCTTTCCGATGCTAATAAGGATGAGTGTTTCGATCCAGGGGGCGATGAGATCAATGCTTTTCTAGATCTTGATATTTCTGATACTTCTCTCTCTTATTCGGATAATTCTTTACCCGAATTCGAGTCGTTTAGCGATCATACAGAAGAAACGAGTAGTGGCAGTACGACTACTCATGCCAATAACTCTCTGACCGAGTATGATTCGTTTCATTTTGAGATTGAGCCCGATAAGAGTGAGTTGACTAGCGTTGTTATGGAAGATATTTTGGGAGAACCTCGTGTCTATACTCCTAATGTGTTACCCACCCATCCCACCCTTATGATGGATTCAGACTTCATTATTCGAACTTTTCTACCCTTCTTCACCTATCCGGTGATTTCTTCATCTCTTTTCTCTTTCGGGAGTGAGGATACTATTTTTGACCCCGGCATTTCCACTTTTCATTTTTCTTCTCTTAAGCCGGTGGCATATGAAAATCCGATAGTGATTTTTCTATTCATCTGTTTTTGCCCCAAGGACAAAGGAATTCGGGGATAGTCAAGCTAGAGACTCGCACAAAAACAAGCGCTTCTCGGGAGGCAACCCGTGTCTTTTATTTCTTTCTATTTTCTTGATTAATAAGTGAGTGTGATATTTTATAGCCCAAGTGTGGGGGC
>BQNB010186534.1:0-12118 GCA_026074375.1 Tanacetum coccineum
TTCGGTTTACACAAAAAAAACTAGATCGGTTTGAACAATAAAAACTAGATCGGTTCGAACTCGAAACCCACTTTTTCAAAACTCAAAAAGACATATTTTTGACGATTGTTTTCCGAAATTTTTTGTATCAAAAGTGTTACTAAGCCTATAGAGACAAGAAAAATGACAACTTTAAGGTTTTTAAGCCAAAAAAATTAAAATCAAGATTTCGACCTTTATAAAGCTAATGAACACAAAAGACACAAAACTAAGGGATTTTTCTATGAATCTAAGCATACACACCTATATCCAAAGATACTAGATCAAAGCTACCTATGTAGATGATCTTTTAGTGTGTAGTTTAAGCTTAGAAAACAAGAAAAAATCAAAGAAATATGCGTTTTTTGGAGATAAACTCACGAACCAAACAAACAAACACAATAACTAAACACACCACTCCATGACTCTTGATACCAATTGAAGAATAATCATATAACATACATGGAAAGATGAGGAAAGTTGTTTTAGTGAGAGAAAAAGGGTTGGATGAACAATTAGAGAGAGAAAGTAAACTTGTAATATTATGTGTGAAAATGAACAACCAACCACCTCTCCAAGGCATGGAGAGGTGTATACATGGCACGTGGGCTTGGGCTAGCATGGGTTTATCCATGGGCCTTAGCAAACTAACTATGTAAGTTTCCAAAAATTACTTAACGAGCTAACGACTGTTATCTATGAAAGCGTGTTCCTAACAGATAATTTCTTAAAATAAGTTTTATCATCACATATGCTTTCTACTCACTGTGACTGATTAAATCTTTATCCAATACAGGATGTTACTGTGTTGCTTTAATATATTGAATCAAAAACATTGGAACAACATGAACGAAACTTCAGAATTCATGAACCGACCCACTTATTTGCGCCTAGTTTCTTCCAAGAGGCTTTTTCAGTGCCAATTGAACCACCTTTCCTTCACATTTGCAACATCTTTCCAACTATTACCATTTGCTCACACATTTGATAATAGTACTAAATAAGCAGCAACTTTGTCATCTTCAAGATTAAAGTAGCTAGATTTTGAGCAACTTGAAAAGCAAGTTCTACATTGACACATGATTCACGACACATTTGAGGTATTCTTCATTTTACTACAAGAGTATTTATAATTAACATGCAATTGATTTGCTGTTATGATCAAAGATATATATTATTCAAAATGTGTAACTTATAATGAATTATAAACTGTGATCACGTTTTTGTTTTTTTATTTGCTTTATAATTGGTACAAGATTCACTTTCTCGTATTAGTTCAAGCCCAAAAGAAATCTCTTGGTTTACTTCACAATACTAACTGGCTCAGCTTTAGCCATTTTTTTTCTTTGTATCATTATTACAAAGATACTTTAAATGAACCAGAATTTTTTAATTGTATCTTCTAGGAAGTAATTTCATTTGAGTTGTAGTATGTTTTCATAACCAGACTAAATGACTCGGTTGGTGACAAAAACAGTTGTCCCCGTCGCAACGCGCGGGTTAATATCTGACTCGTTTTGTTCATATAGTATGTGTGGCGGTGAAAAGAAAAGCAAAGTGGTAGATGAAGAGTTGATTCAGCCACATATAAATTCAAAGTTCAACAAAGTTCATTCAAAACAATTGGACCAAAATAGCTTCGCTCGAATTTAGAAAGCTTGATTTGAGCATGGTAGTATCAACATAATTATCCATGTTTTTGCTTTTCTTTGTCTTGACATGTATACACATACATTAACGGTTCCACACCTACACATAAATAAATTTTCCTAAATGTTGGCATTACATGTTCATGTATGTTTGATGTGTCCAAGTGACAACCTTTTGTTTGTGAATATAATTGATACATCAATTGTAATACGTTTTCATAAGTTTATCTCATTTGTAAAACATAAGACACATCAATAATAACTATTATTTATTGTTATATGTCACTTTCATGATTATCACTTAGGAAACATGGTTTTAATGGTAAAAATATAATTAACTTATAAACTATGTTAAGAATTCTATTTTGAATAATTCTTGAAGCTAGCCGCTCATGGGGCGGGCCTTGAATCTACTGTATATATAATATACAATATCTTATGTTAGACACTGAATAAACCCCGTAGGTTATAATTTATTATTGACCACAATATATAATAGATTACATGAATGAAACCCTAACGGACCCTAAGCCCACAAACCGGGCTTGGGCTTATTTATCCTCTAATACTCCCCCGCAGTCCGAGCGGCGAAATCGTAAAAGCTCAGACTCTAGTAGTAAACTAGAAAAGAAAAAAACAAAACATTAGCGTAATAAAAACATAACTTTAATCGACTCGTAACAAAACCGTACCAACGGTGGACTTTTGTCGACTGATACCAACGGTCTGCTAAGTCGACTGGTAACAAACCATAACAACGGTCGACTTTAGGGACTGGTACCAACGGTCAACTTTAATCGACTGGTATCAACTTCGTACGAACAATCGACTAGCAAACAAACAATAAAACAACTATAATTTTTTTTCTTTTTTTTCAACAATAAAACAAAAACATAAACATAAACATAAATCCTCAATAAAGATTCATAATCCTTAAAAACCCATTAATAAAGTACCACTCCATTTTTACGGATCCAATTAAACCAAACGACCTTGCTTCTTCATTATTTTCTCTCACAACCATCCAAATCATTGTATATCTTTTCTTATAATAGACGGTATCTTGAGTAATCAAGACACGTAGCACTACAATAAATTCTTGTAAAACTTTATTTATCTTGAGTAATCAAAGGCACATGGCAGAAGGTGGTATTGATAACTACAAACACACATCCCACGTGATCAGAAGCAAACGACCATCTTTATGAGACCAATAACAAAGATTTGATTTCACAATTTAATAGCGGAAGTAACCGGTATGGACGTGAAAGAAGAAAAAGAAAACGATTAGGTTTTTTTTTGGATGGGTGGTATCAGCTAATAGAGGAAAGGATTATGGTTTGACGGGGTGGTTTAGGGGAGGCCGATCAACACAGCCACCTAGGTCTGAGGATCAGACCCGCTCCGATACCATGTTAGACATTGAATAAACCCCATAAGTTATGATTTATTATTGACCAAAATATATAAGAGATTACATGAATGAAACCCTAATGGGCCTTAAGACCACAAACCAGGTTTGAGCCTATTTATCCTCTAAATTATACACCAAACGTGCTTGTGTTTCCCCAAATTTGAGGTTCATCAAACTCTTTTGAATTTTAAACCAACCTGTACACGAACTTCCTCTTCTTTTGCATGCCCTTTTTTGCACAAAAAGTTAACATATGCATAAATCTATATGTATTAATCTCAGATGCTAACTTATATTCTCTGTATCAATTCCCCTAGTATTTTCTCATTTTCTCTCTTTACTAACGGAACCTTATGAGCTACTGGGTATAGAAGACTTTGGGTCAATCTTATAAAACTCATGCGCACCAACGAAAAGGTATGTCATTATGCACGGAAGTAAGGATATTCTTTGTTTTGGTGTATCCAGAATAACTGCTTAGAGTATTTAAGTGCATATGACATGCACAACTTGGTTTCCTTTTAGCACACATTTACACTTAATCCACCTTTATATTGAAAATTACAATACTACCTACCTTAATGTTTGTTCATGCTTTAGGAGATCAGTAGGAAGCGACCAAAGAATGTTAAATATATGTTTGGACTAATGTACCTTAGCATAAAAGTGTGAAATTCGGTCGCAAGACGTTGGTATACAAATGTCGTTTCCCATTCACAACTCTATGTTTTTTTGTTGGCTACTGATGAGGTGTCATTTTATACACTTTTTCGGGGTCATTTAACCCTCTAAATCATGCAAATATGCCTAGATTATGTGCTTAATCGTTTGTTTTCATGTTTTTGGCACTTGGATGGCTTTTGGAGGAAATACACTTGACTTGGGCTCATTTGGAGAAGAAACAGACAAGACTACGACTCTACACCAAATCCCTTAAAAAACTGTGCACAGAGTGTGTGGAGACGGTGTCGCCAATCCCAAGCGACGGCGTCAGGACTTTCAAGATGACGGCGTCAGAGATTTGGCGACGGCTTTAGAACGTAGCCGACTTAAAAAGGCTCTAGAAGAATCGACGTGGTGACGACGTCAGGATTACAACACGACGCCGTCACACCGCTTTTCCTATATATATAAACCGATTTTAGGATTTTCAGTATGTAACTTTTGGGAGACGAACCCTAACTTTTATATTCGAGTTTGGCAGCTTTTTAGGTCGTCTTTAGGGCCTCAAAACCCTATTGTAATAGCCTTTAATCCATGTTTTAATCAAGTAAAGTTCCTCTATCCTTTTAATCTTTCAATATGATTATGTATTGTTTGATTGAATGTTGTTCTTTATTAAATACTTTATAAACCTGTAATACCTGCTATAAACCATGAATACAAGTGTTTTCTAAACTATATGCTATCCTGATATATTATTGCCTAAGTACATAGAAATATCTCTTTGGGTATTATCTCCCAATATCTCTTTGGGTAGTATCTCCCAATATCTCTTTGGGTAGTATCTCCCAATATCTCTTTGGGTAGTATCTCCCAATATCTCTTTGGGTAGTATCTCCCAATATCTCTTTGAGTAGTATCTCCCAATATCTCTTTGGGTTGTATCTACCAATATTCTCTTATGGTTAGTATTCCCATTATCCCTCTTTGGGTTTGTATCTTCCCAATATATCTTTTGTATATTATCTCCCAACATCTCTTTGGATAATAGCTCCTAGTATCTCTTTTGATAGTGACTCCTAGTATGTCTCAGGTAGAAGCTCCCGATTCTATTGAGTTTAAATATGTGATTCATGAGCTTAGATGCAATAATAATGTTCTCCATGATAATAATGTTCTCCATGATAATAATGTTCTCCATGATAATAATGTTCTCCATGATAAATAATGTTCTCCATGATAATTATCCCTGAAATGCGAATATTTCCATTACGATAACTTGTATTCAACTATTACATTTCAAACCTATGAATTTCACTCAACCTTTGTGTTGACCCTTTTTATGCATGTTTATCCCAGGTAATTGAGCAACTTATGGCATGGAGTGGCATGGACTTGAAGATGGCTAAACTTGTTATCATTCACATTTTATGTTTCTAGATTTTGGGACCTGCCTTTGTAAAACTCTGATTTTAAATGAATGATAACGTATCTTTTAAATAATCATCCCTTTTGTTAGGTTTTCTATGATTGTGCCTGTGATTCATGAAGTAATACCCCAGATTAGCTTTCGCTGCTATATTTATCAAAATGGGGGTGTTACAGATTGGTATCCGAGCCATGGTTATAGAGAACAAGGTTAAAACCTTAACTATAACTACTTTTCTTTTGCCATCAATGTCCTCCGTGCCACTACATTCCTTGAATTGTGAAGGTGCCACTACTTTTTCCTGAATAATATGTAAAATACATAACTATTATACTATTATAACTTATGTTATTCTCCACTGGGTTGTACAGTCATGTCTTCGTCCCCTCATTCTACTATCACTTCATCTGCATTTGATATGGAAAATGCTTTTTCCACTATGAATATTTATACCTCGGCTTCATCGGGAAGCACTTCTTTTAACTCTTCGGAAGATTCTAGGGATGGTATGATCCCACCAACATCCTCACTTTTTTTATAATATCCGTATTTGAAGACGTGCAATGCATTTATGCTAAAGATCACCTATTTCCACCACTTGATCATATTAATCCAACAGTTATTTTTAACTCTATCTCGGTTATATACACCTATTACTTCTGTTTGATCCCCGTATTTCTTGTTCTGAAGAATTATTAACCTAAGAAGCAAATCATTCCCATCTTCTTCCTCAACTACGTTATCTAATTCATCCCCAGAGAAGCAAGCATATAATCTGAACCACATCTTTTAAGTCTATAATCCCTACACCCACCTCAGATATTTGAAATAGGAAAAAGTTCTATCAAGGAACATCTGAAGCATCATGAGAAACAAATCAAAGATATTTTATATTACTTAGAAGAACTTTCTTTTCACCGCATTGAGAAAATGGAAGAAAGACTTGTTAATGGTTGGATAATCATACCAAGAGATTTTGGTATGAAGTTAAAAACACAAAACTTAAGGAAGCCCATATAGATACTTTGAAACTACAAAAAAGAAGCATATGGAACAGGAGAGACAAGTTTGCTTTTGTTCGCTTTAGGATTTTTGATTTAGAAATGACCCTTGAGGATATCCAAGATCGCCATCAATTATATATGAAGAATCTTATGGGACACACTTCATAAGTTTAAATACTAAGCTATTATCCTTGTCATCTATTACTTTTATCTAGAATCCCACCACAAGACATGATGATGTAAGATATGTAAGAAAAAGTTATCCATGAAATAATAAAGTAGTGATGATTCCATTACATCTTGTTATCTGGTGATATCAAAACTCGACATCGTTTCACATTTATTTCCACATCAACAAATCCATCAAAATACCTAATCCCTTCGTCAAACTTATCATTCCCCGTCTCCATCTCAACTTCACTAGACTCGAAAAACATAGAAAAGATCTCATGTTACTCTTTATCTTAGTGCAAGCTTCGTTATCAAAGACAAAAACACAAGACAAATCATTGACCCTACCTGCGACCCTCCAAAGGATCTAGAAGTCCATTCTTGCTCGTACCTCGTGGAAATGATAAAGGGTTCTCACTGATGAAAAAGGGTAAAGGATTATTTGTGTTTTGTGAAATCTGAAAGGGGTTCGTGCACTTGCTTTTTGGGTTTAAGGCTCGATCGTGTATAAAGATTTATCATCTTGTACCTACGATTATTGTTTTGAGAAATGAGATTGAGTTGGTGAGGCTGTGTTTATTTCTTTTGGGAGAGAGACTCAAATGGTGGCGAGTGAAAAATATGATTAGGGTTACCTAATTATTAGGGTTGTGTGTTTATATATATCCCAAATACTGATGAATTTGGCAGGCCATATTATGGGCCAGATGTGTTTATTTGTGACACTTTGGGCCGAGCCTAAGGTTTTTGGAATGGACCGTGTAATGCAACTGTTGGTGTGGGCCGTATATTGCTAATGGACTGGTTATATTGATTCGATGGGCCGAGTTTATTGTTTTTTATAGTGTGTGTCGTGTATATCTTTAAAAATATTTTGGACCGGTTGGGTATTGGAGTTGGCTATAGCCATTGCTGGGCCTAAAATGGTTATTGTTGTTGAATAATAGGCCGTGTATTAAGTTGGTGATGGGCTGGTATAATAAAAATTGGGCTCTGGGCTGAGAATTCACAGCATCGCAATAATCAGAAGATACATGTGGCCGAAATATTCTGCCAACTGTGCTAAAGCTCACTTTGTTTTTTTTACTATGGAAACATATTAGGCTACATTTTTGCAATTAGTGATTAATGGGTATAATCGGGGCTTAAAATGACTAAGTGACAATTATTTTTTAAGTGGCGAGACCGGGATCAAGCTTTAAAAAGAATCATGGAGCTAAAAATTTTAATGGCTAGATTTGGTATTAAATTTTCTAAATGACTACGGGGTTTTTTGTACGACGTTACTTAGTTGAGTTTTGAAGGTTATTTTGTGATGTGATTTTGCTTCTATTCTCGGGTTTCGTGAGAGAGCATTTGTTTAAGAGACGAGACCGGGATCGAGTTTTAATAAAGAATCATGGAACTTAAATTTTAATGGCTAGATTTGGTTTTAAATTTTCTAAGTGACTACGGGGTTGATCGGGTATCACTTATTTGTGATTGAAGTGGCATTTTACGAAGGCGTGTACTTATTTTATCTTGAAGTCGGGGTTGGTTGGATGCATGACTTTCAATGATAACTTGCTCGTGCTTAAGATTTAAGTTGAAGACTTGGTTTATCTAGTTACCAGCAGTCGGGGTGGATGGTTGAAGACCTGGATAACTATCACTTAAAGGAGTTACGTTGTAGTACTCAGTGTCACACGCAGAAGACGATGTGGATAATCGCAAGAGGTGATGAATGTCTCATACTTTGGGAGGAGTATTGAGTACTTAGAGATTTGCTTGGAGCACAAATTCTCTACACCGTTCTTCCAACATTTGTGCAAGCTTAAGTCACAAGAACGGGAAATTCTACTTCAGTTTCAAGTTTGGTATATCGGGTTTACTCCATCAGTGGTCACTTCAAATAGCCTACATCAAGGGTGGTAAAGATAGTCAGAGAGAGTTAACGAGTAGAGATTTGATCGGCAGTTGATTCTCACAGGATACATTTGTGCTAATTTTATTCTTCTCACAAGATTTCAAGTATATGTGCGTACAATGTTTTGCTGATTCTGAGGTATCAAAACCAGCAAGGGGGAAGGAGACATACATCTGAACGCACAACGAGTACACATGATGAACTTCATACCTTTTCCTTATTTAAGGTCATTCCGGGAAGACAAAAGTCATAACCGCAGAGAAAATCAGTGTTGTATCTCGTGGCTTTTGGTGTATTATTCCAACTACGTGGGGGAAGTGATGTAAGAAACAAGGGGAAAGGAGATCTTGAAGCACTTTGTATGCATTATTTGACTTCAGCGGGGAAAGCGGTGTGAGAAAGAACTATTCAAGCGTGAGAAGATTTACTTGCTGATCCAGTTAATGCCTTACCCCAAGATGATCAATCACTAAGCTATCTTAAAAAGAGCCATAACATTTGATGTGTATCTTACCAGTTTCTTGCTGTGTACTTAATTAATCGAAGCTGTTAGTAGCTTTGAAACTGCTCAAGGAGAGGATTGCTAGTTGGGGGAAGCTTTGAAAGCATCTAATAATGAATAAGTGGCTGAACATAGGGGGAAGCATGATTCATTGGCTAATTTGGGGGAAGCTTTTAAGCTTCTAAATCAAGAATATTTGGCACGAAATTAGGGGGAAGCAATTCAGAAGCTTCTCCTTAACCAAAGTGTATGGTTTACTAGTGCGTGCCTATTACAGTATTTCTCCTACAAAGTACTACAAAGATGATTCATGTTGGAGTGCAGACTTGAAGTCAAACACCACAGAAGACGTCATAACATATGAAGCTTCCATGAAGTTTCTTGTTTTCTAAATCATTATGTACTGTTAGGAAATTATTGTAAGTAATTCTGTAAATCGTCCCGTGGGGGAAGATTGTTGGGAATTCACTTTTACGTGACGACATTACAGAATTACCATAGTTTATCATAGTCACATACGCGAGGACTAGAATAGGCAACTATGTATAGTTAAAGGCTAGGGCTTATAAATAACCCTCGTATGGCTTTCCATTGAGGGGTTAGTCATTGGCAATGTCAAGTCATTTGTATCCTTCATCCATTTTCCATCAAATATCACAAGTTCATCTTCCATCTCTCTACTCTCTCTCACTAAAATGGCTTTCATGTGGTTTGACTCACCAAGACCACCGGATCATAGTTTTCGTAGATTCTTCACATGGTTTAGTAGTGTACAACTCCTAATCAAGAATATCATATAGTCTACTACTCCCCTCTAAACTCCTGTCTCTTCTCTATCCTAGCAACACGATCTATCAGCTCCAATCGCTCATGCCTCTCCTCATCAAGCTGACTCCTCAAATCTTGGTTCTCCCTCTGAATATCATATATCGCATGCCACAGAGCTGCCCTCTAGGCATCAGTCTGACTTGCCCATACCTCTAAATCTAATATTGGCCTCCATATAGCACTAAATGTCACTGTAGCTCTCTCCTGCTCCCACTCTAAACTCCTAAACCTATACCTCTGCAACTCCCTCAAATCCCTGTTATAACCCTCGAACAAAGTATGTGGTAGTGCATCCAAACGCTGGGTGTGATCATAGAGTATGCTCCTGTAAAGATCTAACTGCGCCCCTACCTCTAAAAACTGGTCCTCTTCTACCAATATGGTGGCTGCTAGGGTAGCCACTGGCGAAGCAATGGGTGATGGAACTACTGGGGATGATGGTGAAACTGGCAAGGAACCAAGCGATCACTCAGGAGATGGTGCTGTCTAAACTGGTGCAGCTAGTGGTGCATAAGTCGGAATGTCGGTGTAGACTCTGCCATCCTCAGGATCTACACTTGTAACAAGGGTGGGCTGTCTAAATGCATATATCTCTCTATCCTCCTACTTCTGGCACAACCTAGAGCTTGCCTAGGCCTATACGTATAAGGTGCTATCTCCTTAGTCGACTCAAGGGCATAACACTTAGTCTCCCCGTATTTAAGAACTAAAGGCTCGCTCATAGCTGTATCAACAACCAGAACTGCTTGCTGCTGACCCTCAGGTGTAGCCTCCTCCTCCTCCTCCATACCAGGACCCTCGTCCTCCAAACCCTGACCCTCGTCCTCTAAACCCTGACCCTCGTCATCTAAACCCTGACCCTCATCATCTAAACCCTGACTCTCTCTCTCTCTCATCATCCGCATCCGAACTCTCATCCTCCTTATCCTCCTTAGTATCCTCCTCTCAGCAACACCATTTTGCTGAAGAGTTCTAGCTACATTAAATTCCTTCTTAATGCCTTTCTTTTCACAAAACTCACTTATGACTCTATTTTGAACTCTGTTACATGTCACATCTGATTATCTTTACTTTTCTTATCAACTGATTTTCTACCTCGTTATAAAGCTCTAATAATGCCACTAGTTTCATCCTGAGTTTGCTGAAAGAAACCCAAGAAAACCGGCTATAATCCTATAGATGACAAACTAATAATATTTATTACTCATTAAGCTGCTCACAAAAGTTAGACCAAACAAGTCCATATAAACATTGAATTAAAGGCGTTAATAGAGCTGAATCTTGGACTATACTAGAGGCTTTGTGTTGCTTTCCCTTAAGGCAAGCAACACAAGTTTGTTCATTTTCAAAATGTTTTAAAGGTAAACCTCTCACAAGATTTTCCTTAACAAGTTTATTAATAGTTTTAAAATTTACATGACCTAGCCTCCTATGCCATAACATTGATTCATCAAGTGTGGCATTTGCAAAAAGACAAGTTAAACTCTCTTTAGGAAGAATATTCTTCATATCAACACTATACATATTGTTCTTTCTAAGAACTTTAAGTAAAACCTGACTTTTATCAGCTAACTTAAAGTCAAGAGAAAGAAAAAAACATGCAGTGTCAGTAAAAAGAACACTGTTCTTATGTCACACATACCCCCCCCCCCCCCCCCGTGAAACAAAAAAAGGTTAAACTGTAACTCCTTGACAAAGTACACATCCTAAAAATCAAGCTTACCAGTTTTAAGAGTTCCTTTACCAGTAATTTTCCCTCATTTGGCTTCTCCCCTAAAGGTAACATATCCTCCATCAAATTCCTTAAAGTCTGAGAGATAGGACATGTTCCATGTCATGAGCCTTGAGCATCCACTATCAACATAGCCTTGATCTTCTTATTGTAGATGAATCTACACATAAAAATAAGGAAATTAGTTTCCTTTGGGGACCCAAGCCATCACTAACTTGGATCTCCCTCGTGCATCAACATAATTTTGTCTCTTGAAAGTAATTGATGCACTATTAGGTTTGATAGGTCTCTAAACCCAACATGCTGAGGCCTTAACAGCATTAGCTAGATTTTCCCTGATAGCATTAACTACTGCTAAATTTGGCCTAGCAGTATTAACTGCTTTTGGCCTAGCAGTATAAACTTTTACCTTAGCATTATTAACTTTTTGACTAAAATAGTTTTTAGTTAATGTTGTTCTTGTTTGATAGGGCCTCTTTACAGTTGATTGTGCTGATTTAGAAAAATGTGACATTGGTCTAGCACTGTAAACTGTATTTTTAGGATGAGCAGTATTAATAGGCCTAGCAGTATTAAGTGGTTTTAGGTCAGTTTTCATTAAAACTGCACTTGGATACATGTTCCTCTGAGTAGTAGGGTGAGCCTTTTTAGCAGAATAGTTGAAATTCCCCCTTTTATAATTATTCCCAGATACCATCCTTTCCCTTTGATGGTAATTGCAGTGAGCCTGCACATGGTCAAAGCTTCCATAGATAAAACAAGCTTTATTGTACATTACAAAATCATTTCTTAGCTGTTGGGA
>BQNB010186535.1:0-12118 GCA_026074375.1 Tanacetum coccineum
AAACACCTTTGGTTTTATCGCACAAAAGAAACACAATGGGAAGAAGACAAGAAGATAAAGACCAAGTCCAAGAATTATAGTTCGGCTATAAATAGGATCCTTTTGTAAGCCAAAAGGCATCTAGTTCTTAGTTTTCAGCTTATATGAGTTTAGTATATCTTGTTTTTAAAATTAAAGTCTTGTGCTCTTTTTTTTAGAATTAATGAAATTTCAAATTTTCTAGCTTAATCTATTTTTCAAGTGCTTGTTCCATAGTTGTTAAAAGGTTTTTGCAAAGCTTTTATAAGCTCTTATTACTCTCACTTAAGCTGTTACTTGTTCACTATAAGCTTTTCAATAGCTTATAGTGATTAAAGTCTCTAAAAATCACAAAAAATTATCAAACTGTCAATTTCATAGAGCATGGTAAATTGTGGATGGCCATGGGTTTAAAGCTTCATGGGAAGCATATAGGATGTGTTTGAGCTTATCTTTTCAGCATGCATAAGCTTTGGACCTTTGTAAGCTTCATTCTCTATTTTTTTACTCAAACTGCTTATTTGCTTATTTCTGGCTTATTATGCTTATTGTCTGTTTGTATCTGCTTATATTAGCTTATTAATGATGTCTAGTGCTAAAAATGCTTAGTTTGTAGTTTAAAATTTATTTGTGCAAGTTTTTCTTAAAATATGTTAAAATAGCTTATTTAGTAGCATAATCTGTTTTTGCTTATTTGAGTGCTTAATTCTTGCTGAAATCTGCTTACTACTGTTGTTAGAACTTGTTAGATATCTGGTCTTTATAATTTGTGGCTTAAATTAAGTAAAAAAATGTTGAAATCAGTCTTAAAAGGGTGTTTGGTTTAAGGGCTAAAGTGGGTTAAATTGGTTTAAAAAATTGTTTGGGTCACTTAGCCAACTTTGGCAAGCTTTCTTTAAGTTAAATTAATCTGTTCTTAAGGTTTTTAAAGTTTAAAAACTTGTTTTAAGGTTTTGTCTAAAAGGTGTTTAAAACTGTGGGTTCAAAAACAGTTTTATATAGCTTATTTGATTAAGACTTTTTAAACAGCTTTGAAGTGTTGTTTTTGTGTTGTTATTAGTGTCAAAATGCAGTAGTATAAGTGTCTGTTAGTTTACTTTTGTTTTGTCAAAATTTTGTTAAATGTTTTTTAAGTTAAAAACAGCTTTTTCAATTTTAAATTTAGGTTAGTTAAAGTTGTTTTTAGAGTTTGAAATTGAGAGCATAAGCTCATAGTGCTATAAGCTCAATCTGTTTGAGCTTGGTTTGCATTTTAAATCTCATTTACAGCTTAAAATTAAGTCTGCAAATAGCTATTTTGTCTTTTCAAAAAAGTTGAAAAACTCTGCATACACGGGGCCAAACAGCCTTTTTCATAAGATTTTTTATGGCTTATTTGAATTTCAAATTCTTTTTTCTTTGCTGATTATTGTAGCTTGTAGGATAAGCTTTAAGGGCATATAAGTCTCACATAAGGATCCTTTTTCTAGCTTAAAAATAAGCTAGAAAAGTGTCCTTAAGGCTGTTTGGCTAACTGTTTTGGCCAAAGTGCTTATTGGCTTTT
The DNA here is from genome assembly GCA_026074375.1 of Tanacetum coccineum. Taxonomy (NCBI): domain Eukaryota; kingdom Viridiplantae; phylum Streptophyta; class Magnoliopsida; order Asterales; family Asteraceae; genus Tanacetum; species Tanacetum coccineum. Next base: position 1,562 of record BQNB010186535.1, read on the forward strand.
TAAAGTTTTCCTGCTCATTTCCCTTTGCTAATTTTGTTCATATGTGCTTATTAGGGTGAGGGCTTTATATGTTTTAGCTTATTTGTGCCTTTGGTTACTTATTTGTGCTTAAAAAGTAAAACAGTTTAGACCTTTTTCATAACTTAGTTTTGAAAATTACAAAATTGTCTGCTTATTTTCTTTTTTTCTTTTTTTCGTTTTTTTTTTTTCGTTCCTTGTGCTATTTTGTGTTTTTTATATAAAAAGTTGAGTTTTAAATATCTTGTAGATTTTGCTTATGTTAAATGTTTTTAAAAAAAAGAAGTTTTCAAAAAAGAAGGCCACAAGGTCTCCGAAACCTGGTACCTCACCCTTTGCAAAACCAAAACGCTTCAAACACTACAACGCTCTTAACCTTTGGAACCTAGAGACCATCTGGTATATGTTTGCTCAATTTATTACTTAAGCATACATTTGTGTCGCAATTTTCTTATCCCCAGCGATTTAGCTTATTCCCGGCTTATCAGGATAAGCTGGTTTCACCATTCCATTTTTCCTAGCTCCTAAACTGTTCAAAAGCTCAAACATTTTCGTTGACGACATTTAAAAATAACTTTTGTTCCTGTTTAACGACATTTAAACAACAAACACGATACATAACGCTAAAAAGATCATAAAAAGATTCAATAAATAAAAAATGGTAAAGATTCGGATTACGATGACAAGTGATCACGAAGTTGATTTGGTATCCATTATTTGAGCTTGAAGTTAGATTTCACGAAAGCGTCTACTTATTTCATCATCGAGACTTCATTCTATTTTCTATCTCTTTTCTTCAAACCCAATCTATCGATTGATGACTTGCTTGAACGTATACAGCTTATGATTGAGACTTAAATTATATAGTTTCCAGTAGTCGGGGTAGTTGGTTGAAGACTTGGATAACTATCACTTAAAGGAGTTACGTTGTAGTACTCGGTGTCACACGTAGATGTCGATGTAGATAATTTCAAGAGGTGATGTACTTCTTATACTTTTAGGACTGGGTATAGAGTACTTATAGATTTAATCTTGCACCGTTCTTTAATCAACAACAGTGCAAGCTTAAGTAATAAATTTAGAGGATTTTACTTCATTTTTAAGTTTGGTATTTCGGGTTTACTTCACCAAGTGATCACAAAAATAGCCGACAGAATACGAGGTTGGTAAAACAAGCCAGATTTTTAAAGGTTAAGATGTAATCAACACCTCTCACGGGTATTTTTGTGCTATTTCAAGACAATGGTACTTCACAGTTTAAGCAAAATTCTCAAAGTTCTTCAACGACAATCCTTTACAAGACCTTGATTATACCAAGTTTTTTTGATTTTTGCTTCATCTCCTACTACGGTTTATGAAGTCAAGAGGGTAATGGTTGGTTTGGATTTCAAGATTTGTGCTTAAGACAAGAACTTCTCGAGTATATGGACGTACACGACAATGATGCTTCCGAGAGTTCGCAACCATCATGGGATCCGGGACTTAGTTGACTTTGATGTTACCATGTCAACTTCCAGGGGGAAGTAGTGTATACTACTTTACTTAGTATAGTTTGTTAAATATACTGCATACGTGAGAAGAATTATTGTTGATTTCTCGCATGTACCCCCAAACGAATATTCACCAAGACCTAATGACAAGAAGTAGTAGTACTTGGTGTGGCTTTTATTCTACAAAATTCCACTATGTACTTTAATGACAAATAGAAGATCGTTGAAGCTACATCAAAGTTTCAGAATCTGCTCAAGATAGGGATGTTGGTTTAGGGGGAAGCTGATTCAGAAACTTCGCCAAAAAGGAGTCTGTAAAGAAAGCTTTCAAGACATGTCTGCTGCAAAGAAATTTTGGGGAGGAAGTTAATCCAACTCATGCATACTATAATGGTTCCAGAACAAGTAAAGACAATAAAGATCCAAGCTGGAGTACAAGTTTCATGACCAAGAGAACTCAAAAGACATCTTCAGCTTTGGAAGACTTTATTTGTGTTGTAATTATACTTGATAGGAACATTGTAAGTAATTCCGTATGTCCATATATTGGGGGAAGATTGTTAGCCTTAAAATATGTTGACTTATCCGGAATTACATTATTTCATAAATAGCCAAACACGTAAGGACTAGATTAAACTATTTAGTATAGTTTAGTTGTGTTAGGACTATAAATACCCCCTCCATACTTCTATGGAGAGGGCAAGGATTCATTTTTGTAATAATCTCAAAGGGGTGTGTGTGTGTTCTCTCTTTTCTATCACATACACATCCTTCCTTCTACTCTCATTCAATAATATGGCTAAGCATTTGTTTAATCCTCCCCAACCTTCAGATCTTGTTTAGCTAGTGTTTCTTATTGTGTACAAAATTCCTAACACATGTATGTTAATCTCCTAAGGATATGCATTGAAAAGTTTTTTCATCAGTCATCTACCTAGCATAACATCTACAGGAACATGTAGGCAAGTCATCACTACTAGCACTAGGGTACTTGGTCTACTTTCTTTGTTTACCTTTCTCAGGATCAGACAACCAAGGTGGTCATTGTCCACACTTTGCTACCACCCTAACTTCTCTACTCCTTTCATACCACAAAGAGAAACCATTTGCCAGAGCATAGTAGGTTAGGCACTCTTTGAACTGGGCAACACATACATACTTTTCACCAACCTGCATTTGAAACATAAATATATGTTAAGTCTATCTTAATTTGTACACTGAAAAAAGAAACAAACATTAAATTTCATATGCTTTTACCTCTGGTTTCCTTAGTCTCCAGTGTGTTGTTTCATCATACATTGGATACCTCTCCACATGTTTTTCAACAAAATGAAAGGATCTTCAGTGATTCCACCCTTATCAGCAGTGTTAAGACTTTCAAAAGCTGATTCATGTAAATATCATGTTCCACAAAAGTCTCACCACTAACATTATTTGCAGGCATACTGTTTTTATTATTTGGCTCACTCATTTATGAAACTGGGTTATCTTTTGCTTTAGCCTTTGACTCTCTATTAATCATGTTTCTAAGTTGAATCAATTCTTCTTCACCAGGACTAAGATAGTCAACTGACTTATCTGACTCATAGTCACTATCATCATCACTGTCATCCATAGTCTCAGTATTAATTTCAATAGTACTTCTCCTAGTTTGAACAACCTCTGTTGCATATTTACTAACCTTCTCTTTGCCCTTGTTTGTAGTACTAGTCCTAGCTTCAACGCCATCTGTTGTATCAATGCCCTTGTCTATATTCCTAGTACTAGTTTCAACACCATCTTGATTTTAAAATTCCATCTCAGCCCAATCAACTATCTCATCCATGGTAAAGTCATTGCAATACCTCTTTTTAGGAGGGCCTATTGTCTTAGAAACACAAACATCCATGTCATTATGTAAATATCTTGACTTCAATACTCTGAAAGATCTAATATCAAAGTGATCAAGATAAAGGATTATGCCAAATACCAAATGTCTCTTCAACATCAAACATGTAAGATAACGACCTATCATCACTAACCCTAACTAAACCCCTTTTTAGGTCTTGGCATGGTACTTGGTAATACAAACCTTGGAAGTAGCAGCCACATTTTTCTTCTAAATATACAACAAACTCTTTATAAGGCATCTTTCGAACAACCATTTCAAGGATGACACCATCAACATAAGTTAATGGTAAATGGGAAAAGTAACCATCATTATGAATATCAAATTGATGCAGGTCGGTCCCAGGGATCATTCTGATTATTTAAATATAAAAAATTAAGGTTCTTCAACAAATTAAATTAGGGAAAACTAACCATAATCGATTAAAAAAATAAGAAAAAGTAAGAAGTTTTGACATACCTTATTACATAAATTAGGATTCTTGGAGTATCTGTCAATTATGAAATTTCAATAACTATTAATTGTTTAAATTAGGGTTGGTGAAGAATTGGGGAAGAAGAGGTTTTTGGTGTTTGTGTTTTTTGATCGCGGTTTAAGTGTTTTAGAGGTGAGATGAAGACAAAACCTTGTACTTTGATTCTTGACAAAACGAACCCCTCAAAGTGTATAATAGAAAAATTGTAAAGGAAAGCAAGAAAAAGTAGGTTATTAAGGTGCCACGTCAAATTACCCCCGTTCCATGGCTACAATAGGAAGATTAGCAAATTATTTGCACACAAAATAAAAATTAAAAGTTTGTCGCCTAGAAAAGGAAAACGTGCCAACTTCAATGCATTTTTAGACCATTTTCCCAATTGGTATATCTTATGTATTTTTATAGTTTTAGAGCCTTTAAGAAACTTGTTCATGCTTTGAACAAATTTGGCATTTTCAAGAATATATGGACTTGGTGTGTTTAGGTTAAGAGTTCAGCTAGTATGCGTAGATATAAAAAAAGTTTGAATTAATTGATCTTATAGTTACTTTTATGTAACTCGGCTTATATTTCAATCTTTTTTTGGTAAAGGGATTTTTCTCTCGTAAATTTGTTACTTTAAAAAACAATTAAGTACAATGAACATGGGTGAATTCTACATCTCAGTCCAAAATTAGGCAAAAACAAACGTATTAATTGTGCTTCAAACCTAACCTATCATAAGAATGACATGCCATAATAATTAGACCTAATTACATACACTATTTAAGTTAACCACGAAGACTAATATCAAAAGTATCAACAAACTACATTTGACCAGGAGTCAAACTAGGATCATCAAAGTCGTCATCATCGTATAAATCTTCATAATGATCTTCATTCTATTGTTCATACAAGCTTTTTTGTCCCCCTCCACTACCACTTTTAGAAGCTTCATTAGTGGAAGCCATAAAAGTGGCAGTCTCATTGTAAACCTCTAACACTTCATCATCACTATCCCTCTTAATAACCGGATCAGCAACTTTTTTAAGAAGCCACATTAAAAGAACTAGAAGCATTGATTTACAAGATTTTAGTGGCTTTCCATCATCACCCACTATCACAAGCTTCCTATCAGACATCTAACTCTCCAGTTCATTAATCTTTTTTAGGTAAAGGGTTTCTTCGGTAAATTTATTACTCTAAAAAAATTAAGTATAATAGATGAGGGTGAATCCCATACCTCTGCCCGTTACATAGGCAACCTACTTCCTTAAAAGGAAGGTACACAAAGTGACTAGACTACAAATGTCACAATAATATCAAGTAATCTATTTCTTCTTACGACATCAAACCTTAATATCCAAATGATCATGTATAGATTGAATTTTCTCAAGAATTTCCTAGTCTTCATACATATCATCATCGTATGGATCGTAGTCGTAATCAGCATTCTCATAAGTCCCTCCATTGTTCCAGAAAACTATCAGTACCATAGCCAACCCTCTTTGAAGCCTGAAAACTTGCCATTTCATTATCAACTAGTTCAACTTCATCCTTACTATCATGATCATCTGAATAATAAACCTTTTCCAGAGGTTATCCCTTATCATCCACAAGTGTAGGTTTCCTATTAATAATTAGTCTTTCAAGCTTATCAAAATTTTCAACAATATGTATGGCACTAGTATTACTAGATCCTACATTCTAAAACGAAGATCCACCAGAATTAGCCTATTTACTAGCCAAATTTGGAGTCCCCCTATTTGTACTCTAGACGACATCATTTTTAACCGAATTAAGCACATCAAATGGGTGTGGATTATAACCTCTTTTCTAGACTTTACATCTTTCTTCTTATTGCCACTAGTGTTGGCATTCTTCTTTTTAGAAATAGGTCTATAAATTTGTTTGACTGGTTTAAATCCTACCTTATGACCAACCAGAACACCTCTAGGAGCTTGGCTAGGATTCTTTAAGTTCTTTGCCACACCCGAGCTTATATTCTTGGGATACTTATCCTGAACATGACAAAAAACCTTGCAACATGCATACTTAGGAGGTTTCCACTCATACTCAACACAAATAGTAAACATATAAAACCCCTCCCAACATGTTTAGGCATAGCCACCATGATAGTATCTTTTAACTCCACATCAGCCCAAAGCTTAATCATTGCTCTAACATAGCTTGACCTACCCCATGATTGCATGCACATGTCAGATGTATAAGAGTCAAGCATCAAAGGAGTACCAAGTTTAGTAGCAATGGCACTCAAACCATCCTCGATAAACGCCATCACAGGGACACCATGGAGTTTAACACAAACCAGAACATTAGCAACATCTTCTTTCAATAAGTTCATATCCGGATTCCACTTTTCAAAATAAGTGGTAATACGTATTCTGTTTTAAATAATATATTTACCAAGTTTTAAATTTATAAAACTCGATTACCGATACACACACTAACGGGTAGAGAACCCGATCATATATAGTGCAGTAGTTTGGTAAATTTGAGGTCGCCCCAAGAGCTAAGATTTAATAGCTCTAATTTGATTATTGTCACAATTAAAAATGGTTTCAAGATTGATTTTAAAAATTACAGGAAGTAAATGCAATAAAATAAATAGATAAAAGATATCAGGGAGAAAGGCGTGCTAATCTAACCATTTCACTACTAATGATACGATTACAACTTCATGTGCAATTGTTCAATATCATTCTATTAGTGTTCAATTTCGCAAACCTGAATTTTCATTTAAGGTCTGATCCTATCGATACGCTGGCGATCTCATATTCCCCTATGCAGCGATCACATAACAAGGCATCCAAGCTAGCCGTGAGTTAAACTCAATTAACCCTTACGACCAATCTATAATCTAAACCGATTATTAACCCCCTCTGAAAGAATTCCCATGCTTTATAAGTATTTAATGTGACAAAGGAGGTAATTTGTTTAATTCTTACACTAGGGATAGATGTCAAGCTACCCTAGTACCCCACTAATCTCAGATTCAACATGGTAAGTCTAATATAAGGATTAATAAGATCTAAGCCCCCACTAGATACTACTAAAAACATAATGAACAAGAAGGCTATAAGGATATCTAACAAAACCATAATTAAACAGGAAATCATAATCATAACAACAGTAACTACATTGTTAAGCCAACACTAGGATTGCTTAGCCGCTCATAGTAACAGCAATGCAAGAATTAATAAATAAATACATGGATTGAATCATCATAATTCTTACAGAGAATGAAATGAACGATTAAATACAATAAGTGTGCTAGTGGCTTCTCCTTTGGACCTTCAGATGAAATGCTTCGAACCTTGGGGGTTTGGTTCACCCCTTAGAAATATGTGTGAAGTGGTGGTGGTGAGTGATGCTGAATGAGGGCTCTATTTATAGGTTTCGAAAGGTTTACGGCGTAACCCTTATGGGATGTTACACCGTAATCTTGCTACGTAATCAACCAATATTATATGCATAAAAGGATTTTACTGACGACACGAGACAGAGCGTTAACCCTGTTGGCAAATGTTACCCGTAAATGCTGAGTCAGTTACATCATCTCTTGTAGAGATTTATATGTTGCGGTGTTATCTTTAGAGACTTTTAACACCGTATAGGGTGGTGATGACTCATTTCTTCGTTGGAGTATGTTACGGCGTAATCCTTCAGGGATGTTACTCCGTAAAGTTCCTTGGACTCTTCACTTTAGTACATTTCTTGTCTTTTGCTAAAATGCTCACTTGGTCCTTGAAAACTAATAATAAACAATTAAGTAACATTTTCATACATTAATAACATATTTGTAAGCATTTTTTATTGGGAGTTTGATATTAAAATGTATTAACTATTTAATGTTATCAAATATCCCCCCACGTTGACTTCCACTTGCCCGCAAAGTAGAACCGTTAGATAATTCTCATAAAAAGATTTCCCCAATTTGACTTTAAGAAATGAATTTATAAGTTACTTATGCTAGAAAACATCAGAGCCGAACACCACACGAAAAGGGGATAAAAAACACTCAACTCTCATTACTAAACTAAGTGTTTAATTTTGGGGTGATCACTCAATTGCACAGACATAGTATGTGTTCTATCATAAGCTTAGAAAGTACACAAGTCTCCACCAACTAGAATTAGGGTCTAAATAGTCTCCAAGGCAACATGGGTGACAATTGGTTTATTGGGTGATATAAAGGGTAAAGATAAACATGGGATACACTTTTAATGGTTGTTAAGATAAAAACCTGAAACAAATAGTCTAAAGTAGACTAAGGTTGTCATAACTAGCTACTGTCCATCCAAGGTCCAAAAGTCTGAGTTCGAAAACCTAATCTTTAATAATGGGCTACTAGCTCCATTCTTTATACTTGTTGAGATGGCTTGGTGTAATAATGGGCTACTAGCTCTATTTTTTTTTATTTTGCACCATCTTTATATTTTTTAGCACATGGGTGGTTTTTAGTTGCACCCTATTTTCTTTATTTCCTTCTTGATAAATATACAAATGCTATAGAGTTTATATCTTTAATTATTGCCCCTGCAACATCCGATATTATACGCACATCCCCCCACTTGAGATGAACAACGTCGAAAGTGGTGATACATGGGGGTCTTTATAGATCATAACTGATTAGTCTTCCACGAATGCATAAAATTCTCGTTCCCATTCCCCCGAACCATGGACTTAAATAGCCAGAGATTTCAACACAAAGAAAATAAAGACTATAGGGTAGGCTAAGGGAAATGGTGTAACGAAACATATAGGGTTTAAATAGAATGTGGTTGACAGGTGATCTAGGTGTATCTTGCACTGGTAGTGAGCACAACTAGGGTTTTACACGTGGAGGTCGACAAGTCAGTGTGACAAGCCGATAAACACACACATATAGGCTTTTTAGGTGATTTCCTAAAATCTTGCCTTTTTGAATAGTCTATTCTACTAACCAATTAGATCTTAACAAGATATATAGGCCAAGTTCTAAAGCCTATAATACTACCGGCACTCTCATATATTTGGTGGATTTTATGTATAATAGATGAAAACGAAATATTAGGCTTAATCTCACCAAATAATACAGATAAAAATGAGCTGCGCAAAAGATTTATTCTAGTTTAGTAAGAAAAATATGTCAAAATTTTAAAATTGGCACCATTTTTCAAAGAAAACTAGGAAATCGAAGGCAAATATATGTCAAATGATAATTCTACTCCCACCCCCACTCGTTTTATACAATGTCCTTATTGTACAATTAAGAAATGAAATAAGAGTAGAATTATAGCAAAAGACTCCCTTAAGTATTGCTCTCTTCTTCGAGTAATAATTACAAGAGTTGACTTCTTGCAAAGTGTCTATAGAACAACCTCGTTTCCCCTAAAATCACTAAACAACAAAGAGCATTAAACGTTCATGGATAAATATACATGACTCGCGGAAACTTACTCCTTTTTATTTATAAATAAATGTAAATAAATATAAATATATAACAAGGATCAAATTCCACAAAATCAATGAACCCGAAAGTAGTATAGAGTATCTCCGAGTCGTTATGTCCCAACGAGGCTTGAATGTAAAATCAAATGACGAATAGATAATCGATGTTTGAATATGACAAGGATATGATTGGGCACTAAACCTAATAAGTAAATGCACGAAAAGATAAGCAAGGAAAATAAGTTAGAGCAGGCATAAAGGCTAGGAATAGTAAAAACACTTAAAACTTTTATACTAAGACACAAATAAGCTCAAATAAGCTTAAGACAAACCAAATAAGCTAGACTAACTCTAAATAAGCAAATTCAACAAGCAATTAAGCTAAATTAAGCAAGAGAAACTCAGCAGTACTAACAATTTTGACTACCAGTACTAACTTGGAGTTAGTACTGCTAGCTTTAAAGTTAGTACCGCTAGCTTTAAAGTTAGTACTGCTAGCTTTACAAAACAAAATGAAACAGGAAATAAGCAAATAAACTAAAACAGATATTTAACTAACCTTAATAAGCACTCAGACATAAGAATAAGCAACTAGAATAAACTAAAGTGGCAAATAAGCTAAAAAGCTACAAACTGATACACTATTAAAATTGCTTTGAAAAGGCAAATAAGCTAAAAAGCTACAAACTGATACACTATTAAAATTGCTTTGAAAAGGCAAATAAGCTAAAGTAAGCTTTGCTAAAGACAGTAAAAGAAAATGGGTTTAATCTACTCTAAAAAGCTAAGTAAATCTTAAATAAGCAGAAATAATAAGCTGATATGCTAAAATGAACTAACAGTACTAACAGTTTTAACTACCAGTACTAACTTGGAGTTAGTGCTGCTAGCTTTAAGTTATTACTGCTAGCTTTAAAAATCCCAAAATTGAACCAACAGTACTAACTATGGGTTAGTACTGCTTGTTCCAAACACCCCTTAAAGTTTTCAAAAATCATTTTTCTTTTTGTTTTAAGCTGATTTGGTGCTAAACAGATTATCAAATAACAAAATAAGACACTTATAAGCAGACTTCAATCAAGAATAAGCACTTAAATAAGCTAAATCAGTCCAATAGTTTTAACTACACATACTACCAGTACTAACTAAGAAAGTGACACAAACTATTTTCAAACTAACAACTAAGCAAGATAAGCACTAACATCATGATAAAGCATAAATAAACAAATATAAGTAACAAATAAGCACTAATA
>BQNB010186538.1:0-12118 GCA_026074375.1 Tanacetum coccineum
AATCCACCCGAAACTAAGGTGTTCAATCAAGTGAACAAGAGACGGGTATATTTAAGGATTAAATCTAAAAACAATAAGCTAGAAATATAAGCAATCAAACATAAGCTAAAACAAGCTCACTCGAAAAGCTCTAAATAGAAAACAATATAAAATAAGCTAGTCTAAATAAGCTATTAAAGAAGCTTATTAGAATATAAGCTTAAGAGATCGGATCCAAAAAAAAAGCTATAAGCATGAGCTTAATTGAAAATAAGCAAAAGAAAATGAGTAGAAAATAAGCATGAGAAATAAGCAATAAAAATAAAAACATTAACAAAACAAACCTTTAATAAAAAGCATCTTCATTAATAAGCTCAAAGAGTTGATTACAATAAGCAAATAATAAGCTTAAAAAGCTTATACAATAAGCTAAAACTAAATTATACTACTCCTAAAAACTAACCTACACTACTATTTTGAAAATAATATAAATCTAACTAAAATCTAACCCCCTCAAATCACAGCTGCGTGCTCTTTATATAACCCAAAGTGGGTGAGGGTATTTTTGTCTTTTCAGGTACATAGCCACTCATAATCCAGATCTGGGAGGTATTTTGGTCTTTTTGCACTCCACCAACCGCCTCATTATTGCCCATGATTGGCACACGCCTACCTCGTACTGACGTGTACAGTACCTGGTACTGACGTGTACAGTACCTCGTACCTCGTACCTGCCACCTGCACAATCTGACACACAATCATTAGATGGCCACGTGTCACCACCTGAGTGGTGCCACGTGGCGTAAACACTGTTCCCCCACCGTTGGTCAACCTCCGGTCAACCGCCGCCGGACCACCGGTCAACGGTGGTCAACGACGGCAGTCAACGGTGGTCAACGGCGGTCAACGGTGGCGGACCACCGTTGACCACCGCCGGACCACCGGTCAACCGTGGTTGACCGCTAGTCAACTGGTGGGCCGGGTCAGGTCTTGGGCCGGGTCAGGTCGGGTATTGGGCCGGGTCTGGATCGGGTCAAGTTCGGGTCGGGTCCGGGTCGTGGGTCGGGTCGGGTCGTGAGGGTATAAATCCCTCTGGCATGAATCGAACTCGGGACCTTAGGGTGAAACTATGCACACACAGCCTTACCGCTGTGCTAGTGCATAGTTTCATTAATCTATATGCAAAATATATTAATAACCCCATTTTAACTTGGTCCAGGTTTATTAAAGATAAAAGGTTCAAACAGGGACAAAAAAGGTTCATAATAAAAAGGTTTAAATATGAAAGGCCGGTACCGTTGGACTCGTTTTTTCGTGCTCTTTCCAATGGTGTGATCGAGGAATATTCATGACTTCGTTTGAACCTCGATAAACGTGAAAACGTCGTCGAAAATCACCCGAATTTTACCATTTTTGCTTCGTTTCCAATCCTTTTTACCTGTAAGACATAAAAACACAATACAAACATATTTGCAACATAATTATCTATATTTTAGTGTTTTTAGTCCTTTTATAGTGTTTTACGGGGTACAAAATATGTATATTTTAGCCAATATCAGGAGCCGTCAGATATTGAATCACATTCTCTATTTTGTCTAAAAAATCATCTGTTAACACAAATTAGTAAGAGTAGAAGGTACTCATAATTATGTATTGTGGTTGAGAAGACGCCTTTGCTAGAGTAACTTCATCACGTGTTTCGTGAAACAAATTTTTGATCACAGGTGGAGCGAAGTTAGACACTTCCTGGGGAAGAATCTGAGGCAGCTAAACTTTTACTTGTTCTTTGATTCTTGCCGTGAAGGACTCTGAAAGTAAGTTCATGAATTCTTCTCTTGTTACTGCAACCTTTTCTAGATTGTTCGATCACCAAACGAAGTCACTTGAGTCTGTAGAGGATCTTTCTTAAGTTTAGCAACTTCGTTTTTCAAGTGCTGTTATTCTATTTCCTTGAATCAAATAGACAAGATAGCAAAAAGTCAGAAGTATTAGAATTAAGTATTGTGTATTTTCAATGTCGGCGAGGAGTGAGTAGTATCTGTATGGGTGTAGGAGTGAAGGAGTAAATTGAGGTGAATGTTTTGTGAGAAAAACCTGTGATAGATTCAAGGATAACCTTAAGTCTGGTTTTGTAGGAGAGTTGGTGCTTGAGTTTTCTAGGGACTTTCAAGGTGGACAAAGATATCTAGTGAGACACAATTTCTGCAGTCAGTGTGAGGAATATCTAAAAATTTAGGAATTTAGATGCCAAGTCTAATGAGCGAGAAAGCTAGTAACAGTGACTTCTATCTTTTCTCGGAAAAGTAGAAAATTATCACATGGGCATCTTCAACAACTTGTTCTTGAGTAGTCTCTAAATTTTCATTCCCTTGTTGAGCTTCAGTCATTTCCGCATCAGTACCTTGAACAATTCCTGTAACACCCCAATGGGTCGCACTAAAAGAGCAGAATATGGGTTTGGGGGTGGTAAACTATCAATAAGACAATAACACAATATATATATAAGAACGACGCAATAAAAGCCGTTTAAAAAAAAACTGATACATTGATTTTAACAAATGTTTGTTACAAAAGCCCGAAGCTTCACTTGTTTCACTTTTTAAAAATACAAAGATTTCTAGCCAAAATAGATATACAAAATGTAATGCACGAAATCTTAATGCCTTACAACTAAATCAAAACTCACCGACTGTAGTCCGCTGCACCTCCGTGCCTTATTGATCCCCTAAAAAGACCTTGCATAAAACACAACAAATTGTTGAGTGGAATCATAGGTTTTATAAAATGTAATAATGTAGTACCTGCAGATTTCCTCCATGATAAATTCAACAGAATGAAACAATATACTAAATTGTATTTTCGTTTTTCCTAAGCTCATGACAAAAGATCTAGAAGCTCGACCATGTATGAAATGCAATATAGATTTGCAACATGCCCGTAGATGATGTTCTAACCCGCAACATCCTATGTCCAACATGGTATACGTTCGTTGTCCGGCAAACTGGCACAGTGAGCATGACTCACCCGAACGGGGATGTCAATCCCAAATAGATCTATTTATAACATTCGTGCTCACAACAGTAACTGACGAGTTTCTGAAATGCGCACAGATGGTATCACTACTTAGTAAACACAGAAATCGTAAGTGAAATGTCGCCTTAGCCGTCAAATTGTAAAACATGCATAATGTGTCTCACCCGCCAAAACTTGTAAATCATTAAGAATGTAAACATGGGGCTATGAACTCACCTTGAGTATGATGGATAACAATTAATATCACAAAAATACGTCAGATAAACGACCGATGAACCGAATTAATTAAGGCCTTAAATACTAAAACATTTTTAGAATAACTACTACTACCATATATAATCTCATATAGCTACATCATCTATCTATTGCGTTTTATGAAATCGTATTTATCAGTTAAACGATTATAAATCTCAAAAGCAAAAACGGACGCAATTTCCTTGTTTTAATGCCCGTTTCATTTCTTATGATCCATCAGCTTCGTATAAAAGACGAGTCATCAAAATACTACATTTTTAATTAATTTTTTCGTTCGTCTGGTGAAGAGTGTTTTTACTTTTCATGACAGTTCAAAAATTTATTTTTATATAAATTTGTTATTGTAAAACCCGTAAATGTCGTATTTTATTCGTTATAACTCCGTTTTTAGTGATTCTTTCGAGTATGTCTTTGTTATTAAAAGTTTTATCAAATTAATGATGTTTTCAAAATGTTCATGTCTGAGATGAAAAGTAACTTTTATAAAAATTGTTTTATAAAAGTATTTATTATCGTAAACTCGCGAAATTCATAACTCTCATCCTTTCGATATAATTGAAAAATAACGATTCTTATTGTATTTAGAATCTAATATATGTCCTATCTGTAAAAATAACAAACCTTAGATATCATAAGTTATTTATAACTTTGTTTTTATAAAATTTCTCTTTATAACACTTTTTAATTATCGGGTATAAAATGTAAATATGGTAATCTCCTTCGTTATAAATCGGTTTTTCGAGTTTCTTACCTTTTTGGAATCCTCATGAGATGTAGTATTTTTATAAAATATAAAATATATGTTTTAAATTTTGAATTTAAAACAGCCCCTTTTTGTTAGTTATGTAAATTTATTAATACAACTTGTTTTATATAATTTTCAACTTAATAAAATACCACAAGTCCTTCACAACCATTTATATCATATGTCTTATATATTATAGAGTCCTCTAGTCCATTTTGTCCAATATTGTCCAAGATATCAAGTCCTTTACAACACTTTTTCTTATAACTTATAATAAGTAACTTTTTGTCCATTAACTTACATACACTTTATATAATTTAACCAACACTTGAACAATACTTATTATTTCATCACAACATGTATTAATCATTAATATATCACATGTACAAGTATATAAAACCATAATCACAAGTAAAAATTCATTTTACATGCTCATAAGCATCCTAAATGGTGATTTGCTACATAGAATATATATATATATATATATATATAATATTATGTATAATATATATTAACACTATATATATTGTATATATGAGTAATGTAAATATATCTTATATATATTATATAGTCATATAAATATTATATTATAATATACTATATGTAAAATCATAAATGTAAAGACATAAAGAGTTTTAGATGACCTTAATATGATGAGTGGTGATGAACAACAAGATCTAAACCCTTGTTTAGAAACCAAACCCTAACTTGCAAGACTTGAAAACCCTAACTCCAAATGAAACCCTAATCTTGCTTCTTGCTTGATTAACCCTTGTAAACCTTAAACCAAACCTTCTAAACACTTTAGGTTACCTTAGATATCATGTAGGAATGTATGTAATTGTTGTAAATAAAATTTTGTATGGATTTGGTGGTGGTTTGATTTGTAGCCGTGGGTTAAAGGAGCAAAAGGGAGAGAATGGTAAACTTTTTCTTTGTAAAATGAAGTGTATGAATTACTTACACTAGTTAGAAGACTTATATATTCATAAGACTAGTCAAAAGACATAAGGAGGGTCTTAAGGAAATTCTTGGTCAAGTTCACTATTAGGCTTGGTAAGAAAATGACTCTTGGTTCCTAAAAGTAGAGAACATCCCATGAAATTTAGGAATGGTGTTTTCTAAGATAAAATCTTTGTATTTCTCCACCTATATCCGGTTATATATGCATATGTATGATATATTTTTGTAATTTTTGAGTATTGGGTATAATCGTGGGTATTTGTTGAAGCGTAGAAAAGTTTTGGTGGTTCCGGGAATGCCTAAACGTATTTTATCGCGAAACGTAAACACTTTACGTAACCAATAAAAATAAAATGAACAAAGTTAATAATTATCCTCAAAATAATTACTTAACACTTGCTTGATGTAAACATTTAATTGTTTGATGCCCTTTTACATTGAACAATAATTTTAACTTACACGATTTAAACTAACGTTATAAAAAAAATACGATTAAAAAAAAAACGCGTACAATACAAAAAATACATAGAGAATTTATTGATGTCGTAAAATGACCCTAAAACACGGGTGTTATAGTCTTCCCCCGTTAAAATGAGCCTGTCCCTCAAGGCTTAAGACGTGCCGCACTGTGACGACGAAGCTGCTTTTGAAGAGAGCGTGGATATTTCTTCCAGAATAGGTCATTCACGTTCCCAGGTGAAACTCAGGACCATCAGCGCCCCCCCCCTAAGTTCCACATCTGAACCTTGACAAGTGACACGGATTCCGCCCAATCGTTTACCTTCAACGATCCATGGATCTTACTGTTTTCATCGACGCGTTGAAGCTTGTCATCAAGATGAAGCCCATCCAAAGGAACGGCTAATGGTTCGTCAGCATAACACTTCTTCAAATTGGATACATGAAATGTATTATGAACCCTGCTCAGCTCTTTTGGAAGCCCAAGCTTGTAAGCAACGGATCCAACCTTTTCCAACACCTTGAATGGTCCAACGTACCTAGGGTTCAACTTCCCCCGTTTGCCAAAACGTACGACCCCTTTCCAAGGCAAAACCTTAAGCATAACTTTATCTCCAACTTAAAATTCCATCGGCTTATGCTTTAAATCGGCATAACTCTTTTGTCTATCACGGGCGACTTGCATCCTTTGCTTGATCTGGATGATCTTCTCGTTTGTTTCTTGAACTAATTCTGGACCAGTGAGTTGCACTTGTCCAACCCGGCCTAACACATAGGTGAACGACACTTTTGAACTAAAGTGCTCAAATGGTGGCAGCCTTGATACTATCGTGATAAGCTATTGTATATATGAGAATTCACTAATGGCAAATTGTTAACCCAAACCCTTTCCACATCGATCGCAACAGGCACTCTAGCATAATCCTAGAAGAGATTTGGAATATTATTCCTCTCGCTTTGCCCATCGGTTTATGGATGATATGCAGTACTCATGTCCAAGTTAGTACCCAAAGATCTCTGAAGGGACTTCCAAAAGTTTGATGCGAATCTAGGGTCACAATCACAAATAATTGAGACAGGGATTCCATGCCTCATGACCACTTCCTTTAGGTACATTCTTGCCAGTTTCTCTAGAGGATCAGTTTCCCACATCTTACCAAGTTTGTAGGACTCTAGTGATTCAGTCGAAAATCAAACCCAAATGGGGCGATAGCCTTGTTAACGAATTAGGAACTTTGAGACAAAATCCATAGTGATATTCCACTTCCATTGAGTGTATATCCGTTGTACCGAACAAATCCTGATGGCCTTTGATGTAATTCCTTGACCCTGGCAACTGTCATACATTTACTCAACATAAGGTGGCTTGTCGCTTCCATACTAGGGAGCCAACCAATATTAAGGCCTTCATCATGTCCTGATACCATCTTGTCAAATCGGGAATGGATAGAGTATTTGACTCTGTTGGGACATTGTGCGTGATTACAGTCCTCAAATTGCCATAACATGGTAACCAACTCCTGCCATTGAAGCATAGAGTTCTATCCGCACAGGGTTCCAACTTTTCCATTCTAAATTTCTCCAAATCCTTAGAATTTTCAAGCAACATACCTCCTACATCTTTTCGTTCTTGATGTTCTCTGGTTTTCGCGCTTCAGTTTGAGCATTCAGGATTGTTTAGGAAGATCCAATCTAATAGTCCATCACTAAGGCATGAACTCTTAATGGTTTTACATCCCGCTCCTCATGCTCAAAGCATCCAGCAACAACATCGCTGTCCTTAGCATAATCACCCAGGGTGGTAACGGATCTCACAGTCGTAATCACTAAGCAGTTCTAACTAACGACGCTTCCTCATATTCAACTCCTTTGGATTAAGAATGTGTTGTAGACTCTTGTGATCCATGAACACCATACATTTTGCTCCGTACAAATAGTGTATCCAAAGTTTCATAGAAAACACTACCGATCCAAGTTCCAAATCATGAGTCGTATAATGTTTCTTCTCATGAATTTTAATAGTCGTGATGCTTAAGAAATTACTTTCTCTCTTTGCATTAATACAACACCCAATCCCTTATGCGACACATCATAATAGACTACGAAATCTTTGCTTCCCTCAGGTAAAGCCAAAATTAGCGCACTGCACAACTGTCTTAATTCTACTCAGCTTATAATAACTGGAAGGTGAATTCCTGCTTGTCCTCCCCAATCGAACTAACTCCTTCTGAGTTAAGCTTGGTCATCGACTTGGCAATCTTCTCGAAAATCCTTCGATGAAATCCTTCAGTAATACCCACACAGACCTACAGAATTGGCGAATCTCCGTTTGCGACTTAGGAGAGATTCCAAGTCCTTAGTGATCGATTTTTGTGGAGTGGGTCTCACATGAATGCCGTTACTATCAAATCACGGCCGAGAAATTGTACCTTAGAATCCAAAATTCACATTTAAGAACTTAGCACACAACTTCTCTTTTAAGCAATTCTAGAATTGCCTTACAGATGTTCTTCGGCTCCTTGTTGTTCTAGGAGTAGATAAGATATCGCACTAAAGACAATCACAATCTAACCTAAAAATACTTGGCACACTCTGTTTTAATGAGATCATAAATACCGTTAGTGACGTTCTCAATCAAATGTCATAAACCTTGTAATTCAAAAAGGCCGTACGATTTATCTGAAAGAGGACTTTAAATGTCTTCTTCCAAACCTCAATTGTAATAACCCGACCTGTAAGGTCGATCTCAAGTAGACACACGACCTTAGAAGCAGATCAAATAAATCATTCAATTCTGGGAGCGGATAACGATTATTCACCGTTAGTATTATTCAAGTTCCCGGTAATCAATGCACATCAAATGATCCGTCAATCTCATTGACAAACAAGACCGGAGACTCCCAAGGGTGAGGGACTAGACTTATAAAGCTTTGTGATAGTTTTTCTTTCAGTTGCTCTGACACTCTTTCAATTTTAGTAAGGCCGCCAATCGATAAGGTGCCCGAGCTACAAGTGCACACCAAGTACAAACGATATTGAAAATTCCACTTGCCGAGTCGTGAGGAAGACCCGCAAGTCCTCGAGGGAATACATCATTAAGAATCCTGATGATGTTGTACGGTCCTAAAGTCGCTTCTTCTCTTACTTGTCTTCCGTCTCCTTTTGTAATTAACGTTTGCCAAAAAAGTCTGGACATCCTTTTTTAACATGTATTCTTTGTATTTTGGTGTACGAGATAATTGCAGACGAGTCTTGTGTCCCCGGTGCTGTCCGTCACAGAACGATAGAGAGTTTTCATTTCCCAAGGGAATACGAAAGATCTTCTCGTACAAACCACAATGATAGCTTGGTACTATTTACTAACCAATCCATACTAATTATAGCGTCGAAACTACCCAAGTTCTATGGCATTAAGTCTATGTTGAATGGGTGTTCAGGGATGATTTAAAGTACAAGCCCTTAAGGAAGTATTCAACCCCATAATTCTCTCCTCTCCCGTCACTAAGTTCAACGTCATAATAGTGAACTAATGCAGGTTGTTGTGATATCATTTGGTGACCGTCAATGCAGTCAGACACAAAACCTCCTATCGGCATCCATATCGAGAATAATGATAGAAACATACTGGTTTGTATTTAAAGGAACGTACCCGTCATGATGAAAGGAGTCTGGTTATCTCTATACCCTACCGCAACACTTTGCTTGGAGACATTGCCAAAATAATACCACCAATTGGTTTACCCACGGTTTGTTCTGTATTCTTCAGCTTTGGACATTCCCTCTTAAAATGTCCCTGAACTCCACATTCATAGCATAAGGCTTCTGACCTGACCCAGTGCCCCTCTGATTGTTAGCATTATTGGCGGTTGCAGTGCTCCGGCAGTCACGGTCCAGATGGCCGACTTTATTGCACTTGTGGCATCTGGGAGTTTTATTAGGTAAAAGGTATGTGTATTTAAGCACATACCAAGGGTTTAGATCCCCCATATTGTTTCTTTTTACCAGTCCATGTAGTATAAGCCCTGCTAGTGTTCTGCCTCTTGTTCTGTTGTTGTTGTTGTTGTTGTTGGTTATGAGTGTTCCTTGGGGTGTCCTCAAACTTCCTTTTACTCTATGCCTGGTGTTCAGCAAAAGTGCAGATTTTTTTATCTATTAACTCGGTTGTGATTTCAACTGCATCTTGCATTGTCTTTGGTTTAGACGCCACTACACTCCCATGAATCATGTCAGGAAGGCCACCGACATATTTTTCAATTTTATCAGATTCTGCGGGAAAGATCCTCCCGCACAACAAAGCCAATTCCTGAAAGCGTTGGGTA
Organism: Tanacetum coccineum; assembly: GCA_026074375.1. Taxonomy (NCBI): domain Eukaryota; kingdom Viridiplantae; phylum Streptophyta; class Magnoliopsida; order Asterales; family Asteraceae; genus Tanacetum; species Tanacetum coccineum. Next base: position 9,754 of record BQNB010186538.1, read on the forward strand.
TAACTTGTTAAGTTAGTACCCTTCACCTTTAGATCCCAAATCTCCATTTCTAGTTTCTTGATTTCATTTCAAGGACAGTATTTTTCAGTCATCATTTCATGAGTGTTTTCTAAGGCATACCGTATGTGGCATCATGATCGACTGTCTTGACATAGGTGTTCCACCATATTAAAGCAACTGAATGAAGAGTGCAAGTAGCAAACTTGACTTGATTCTCAACTGTAAAATTACTGATGTGGAAAACAAACTTCATTCTTTCAAACCATTGAGATAGACCGACAACCCCTTCTGTGCCTTTGAAGTTTAATGGTTGACATTTGAGAAAGTCAGTGTAAGTACATTCACGGGCAGTTCGTTCTGTCCTTCTAACACCTGCTCCCGAATTATGGCTATCATCGCCATTCGTATTTCTGTCAGCATCACACGTACTCCAAAGTAAGCATTAAAGCTTGGTACAATCATTGCCTGTAAGCTGAGCGGCATTTAGTGACAGATGTGGTGGTTATTTTGAGGGGCTGTGATTTGACATCATAGGCTCATTTGGTGCCATTTATCTTCAATCATAAAGAAAATATAATACCCGTTAGATTTTGCAAAATCATAACCATGACATGAACCATATCACAATAAGTAAAGAGAGAACACACACACATAAATGATACTACTGAATTGTAAGTTAATCAATGGTGTAACTAAATAGACATTCATTCATAATAAATTCGATTACAGACATGACATAATACCACCATTCCATATATAATTGGAAAACATACATGATTGGTTCAGATACAAAATGATCACAACGATTAGGTTACAAGATAGAATATACAACCTAAAGCCATACTAGCCGGGAGTTACCCATAATACTTAGTAGGCGGTACAAAATAACTAGCCATAACATGATCTATGAACTACTACTAGCCTCCCCTGGTGCATCTGGCTATGTCAGACCTTCTGCTGGTCCCTGCTGCCTCTTAAACTCTGTCATCTGGGTCTGAAGTCTCTTCAGTAGTCTCAGTGCCTCTATGAACTGCTCCTATCTCATGTGGTCGACCGCCAGCAACTCTGAAATCGCTGCCTTTCTCATGCGGTCCGTTGCCTGCAGCTCTGTAATCACTGCCTGATGTGCTACCACCTGAGTACGCAATGCCATAACCTCAGAACGTGCAAGGTCACTGGCATCTATGGATCGTCCCCAATCCTCTCGAGACATCCTAGCCTCAGCCTCTATGAGCCTAGCAGTACGAGCATGTGCACGCCTATCCCTATACAGCATGTTGAGCTGACCAGCCATCAGTTGTCGCTCAGTCTGCTCATCATCCAACCTCGTATCAATCTTGTGTGTGTCTTGCCTAACCCTAGTGGTAAACTTTGTCATCCGTCGACCCAACTCTGTGTCATCAGTCGCTGGTGCCCTTGGCATGTCTACTAGCATCTCATCCCAAGTATCGGTGATCCCATAACCGACATCTCTCTCTAGATCCCACATAATCTTCCTATCCACAGTAACAACAAAACCATAGTCCGCCCGAAACCCTCCAGGAGGTCTAGCAGTAGGGGCAGATGAGCTCTCTCCTACCTCATATCTCGGGCCGAGAGCGATACCTAACCTCTTTCGAGGCGGTAAGGTAACATCGGGTCTGTCTGCTCTACGGTCAGTAGAGAGTAGATTTAAAGGTGGTAATGAAGTAGGTAGTGGAATGGGTAAAAGTGGTGGTATCCTTGATGGTGGTGCATCTGATCTGGTGTAGGAGAGTATGATGGGTGGTGGTAATGGTAGTAAATGGGAAGTAGATGGGCCTCAGCTCTTAGCTGGATCATGGCACCTCTGTATCTTAATGGATAAGTAGGACTAGCAGGTGGTGGAGATAATACATGTAATGGTGATAGTATCGAGGGTAGTAGGGGAGAAGGAATCTAAGGCAATGGTGATGACCATAGGGAAAGTGGTGATGGTGGTAGAGTAGGTATAGCAAGGAGTCTGGCAACCTCGTATCAGACCAAAATGGTATAGGTGGCTCATCTCGGATCGATATCCTAGCAGTAACCCGGTATGCAGGATGCGGTGGTGGTGTGGCCGCAGACTCGTCGGTCTCAAACGACTCAATCTCCTCAGCAGATAGGGCATGATCAACAGCTGGTAAAGCAACAACTGTAGAGTCGGCAGTAGCTGGGTGCTCCTCCTCCTCCTCACACCCCTCAATATCAACATCATCATCCTCATCATCATCGGATGACTCATCCTCATCATCGCCGTCATCTCCTCCGTCGACAGGATAATCAGAAGGATCCTCCTTAGGGTCCTCTTCATCATCATCCTTCGGATCCTCCTTAGGATCTGACTCAGGAACATAGCCTGGCGAAA
>BQNB010186539.1:0-12118 GCA_026074375.1 Tanacetum coccineum
CCATCAGGTCTTTTACAATTGTGTTCTTTTTCTTCTAGATGATTGGATCTAATTCATCCAACTTAGTGACTCTAAAATCAGAGAACTTGAATGGGCTATGAACCTGAAAGTTTCTCTTGTCATTGTTTCTAAAGACTATGATTACTACTGGTTTGGATTTGGGATGAATTCTAAAATTTGTGATAGGTTCTGGCTTGAGTCTGTTGGAGATAGTCCCCATGTACTGCTCCTCTTTTCTTGTTGAGCTCTATCAGTCTCTTAACCTTTTGAGAATGCTCTCTCTTGAGGACTTGATGTTCAGTATCTTGAGCTTTCTTGAACTTCTCACATGCTTTTACACTGATAATTGTCTTAGGATCAAGTATAATCTTCTCAGCCTCTACCTGAACAACTTTGATCACTTCAGTCTTGGTCATTTCAAACATTTTGGCTTCTTTAGTAGCCTTCTTGATTTGTTCTTCTTTGTCCATATGGGCTTGTATTTTCTCCACAGTAAGCTAGAAAAATTTCCATTTATTTCATAAGGCACAAGTATTAGAGCATCAGGATCAGGACACACTTCTTTTGATGCAGGCACAAGCTTCTTTGAAGAAGGTTTGAGTTGTTCCTCAGTAGCAATGCCCTTTCCCCAATGTCAACCTTTGTCCCAGTTATGAGACAATAGGCTATCATCTGCTGAATAGAATTGATCTGTTCAGTGGATGAGTAATTCCTGCTGATGACCTGAACAACAAAGGTGAAAAAGATCCCCCAAGCCACAAGAAAAGCAATTTTCAGTACGGGGGTCCTATTGATCAGGACCTCATCAGTTGCAATCTTGGCTAATTCAGCCTTCATAGCCTTATGAGAGGGATGAGACACATAGGCTCCTTGGTTGTAATCAAAACCAGTGGCTTCAACAAAGGTTTTAAAGTCCAGGGTCAATGATTTATTTCCATTCATCACTGTGAACTTGATTTTATACTCCTTAAGAGGACGTTCCTCAGAGTCATCTTCAGGTAGAATTGGGTCATAAGCAATAGCAGTACACCAAAACTCCCTGAGGAAGTTTTGGTATAACACTGAGGGCATTTTAATAAAAGCCTCAACCAAAGGGCAGTTCATCAAGAACTTGCAAATTTGTTTGTAGGTTGGGGTACTTTGTGGTAGTTGAAATTTCCAACAAAGTTGTTACTATGAAAAAAGTAGATTCAACTATCAAATCACCACATTAAGGGGCATATTTGATTGCTTGGTTTGCTGCCATTTTAGATTTGTTTGAAAGGGACAATGGCAATATCAAAAGCCAGATGGTCACAAGCTGAATCCAACTTTGATCGATGCCGTAAAAATTTTGATATGTTATCAAGGTGGAAAAATACTAAGATGGATATATTAGATGCTAAGACAACTTTTACCAAGAAAAAATGGTTTGAAAATGATGTTTTTACCCAGAAAATAAAGAACACACTTTTGAGTTGAGAGAAATTTTTTGTAGAGTTTGCTTGCTTTTGAATGTGTGTTACTTCTTTGGATGGGATATTTATAGGTGAGGTGTGAAAAAAGTTTAATACTTTTAAAATTTTCATTTTGAAAAGGTTAAAAGATGTTTGGTATCCCGCATTAAATACCACCACCCATGTCTATCACTGTCACTTCTTTTTTGGCTATTGTTTAGCCGTTATATTATCATACACTTTTGCAGCATGTCGTGGGAGTTGAAAGGACATTTTAGGAAGGGATCATGTTCGTGGGAGTGAGCATTAAATGCCTAGTGGGATGTTTGATTGTTAATTAGGAGAAGTGGGACCCATGATTGTTGGATGATAGTTAGATAAGGAATATTTGTTCTTTATTTAATTTGTTTGATGAGGTGTCATTTTATACACTTTTTCAGGGTCATTTAACCCCCTAAATCATGAAAATATGTGCTTAATCGTTTGTTTTCATATTTTTAGTACTTGGATGACTTTTGGAGGAAAAACACATGACTTGGACTCATTTGGAGAAGAAACTGACAAGAATACAACTCTCACTAAATCTCTTAAAGAAATCATCATTTAGACGGTAGAGACGACATCGCCAACTCTTGCGATGATGTTAGAACTTGATCAAGACGGTGTCAGAATGTAGCCGCCTCAAATGAAACCCAAGAAGCTTCATTGAAGCGACGACGTCAGGAATTTTGTGACACCGTCACGGTCTGATCTCTATATATACAAACTCGTTTTAGGGTTTTTAGTGTGTAACTTTTGGGAGACGAACCCTAGTTTTAGAAGACGATTGTAGCAGGCTTTGGGCCTTTTTTTGGTGTCATAACCCTCTTGTAACAGCCTTAACTGCATTATTTAATCAAATGAAGTTCATTTATCCCTTATCACTTAATATGTCTATGTGTTTTGTGATAGATTCTTGTTCTTCTTCTTTACTTACCATGTAAGGCTAGATCTATTAGTATTTACTTATGATTGCATGAAACTTAATTAATAGATTTTTTAATGTTGCTTCTTATGATGGATGTGCGCGTTAGGCTTTAGAAAACTAGTCATAAGATATTAAATTGGCATAGTCGTCTTGGGAAACGCGAGTGTGTAGAAAGGATACCATAGGTAACAGTCTTAATACTACCTTACCCCTAACATGGTTGGACCCTCCTAAGTGTTTTAATGCATGTAATATACTCTTAGGGGCCTTGTAATAGTCTTCATACTACCTTACTTGTGCGTTGGCTTAACGGAATAATACATAGACGGCGGGTTCGTGTAATTCGGTCATGACTTAAGAAATACTTGCACAGATCATCACAAGGGTGACAAAGTGATGACATCAAATAACATTACTTTATTATATCATTTATCCCATCTATTTTGCCCACTTTTATATAATTATTGCATTATTTGGTACTTAATTGCTTTAAAGTTGATAAATGCAGTAATTCAGGAGTGTTTTGTGAAGACAAGCTAAAATGCGCATAATTTGGAGCTGAAACGAAGACATTTGAAGATTGCTAAAAGTTCACCAATACGCCGTATCCATCTTAATAGATACGGTATATTTGCGCCAAGAATTCACAAGAAAACGCGTTTGACCAATTCCCAATACGGCGTATCCATGCTGTCTACATACGCCGTATCAATGAAGATAACTATTCGAAGATACAGTAAATCAAGTAAATTGGGAATGATATCAAAGATTTATTATGAATGTTGCGTGCACTCCAAGGAATCCAGCCCAATACGCCATATCGACCTTGCTGGATACGACGTATCGAGTCTTTTTCATACACTATAAATAGAAGACTCAAAAACGAGTTTTCAGTGTGCAATATCATATTCTTTATACCATACTCATTAAAGACGAATCTTGGAAGAGAAGATCAGCCACCAAGGTCAAGCATTGATCACGAATCCATAGAAGACATCGTGAAATTTTTACTCTCTTAATCGTTCGATTTTCATCGTTTAATTACGCTTGTATAATTACAATGGTTGTGGGCTAATACCCTCGGGTATTAGCCATCTTAATGAAAGTTTAATTTTTGGTTTCTTTCAAAATCAATTTCTTAATTTATCGTTGATTGTTTAATTATGTTTATTACCTCATACTTGTTTATGTGTTTGAATATGTGACCTACAATTTAACTGGATCTAGTGATACGGACCAAGTAATCTAGATACCGGGATAGCTCTCCATATCATGTTTCATATTAGTGGACCAATAGGATCACAAATAATGTTTTGTCTTTGTCTTTTAATTATGAGATTAGTTGGACCAGTAGGTGACCCGTTTAAGTTTCAGTAATCATGCTCTTAATTAACTGATAAAGATTGGAATAGTGGACTACCGGTATATAAAACACTGTCAAACAATAAGTGGGTAAAGTTCGGTTAGGCTAGCGTTTTAACAGGATCACCACGACTTTATTTCTCTAAGATAGATTATAATTAACCTAAAGGATGCTTTATGCGAATGAGTTAATTGTGACAGGATTAATCGTGTCTAGGTCTTTGGATGATATCCCGCCTAAGTCTTAAGAATGATATGCCACTTTGAGATAAGTAAATCATTGCACTAAAACAAACAAACCAGCATTGAACCAGATTTAATATGGCTAATACGGTTTTCTATCATTTGGCTTGTACCACTTTTCTATCTTCTAATCTTCTTCTTTTGTGTTTATTATGTATTGAATTGGTATTTGTTTCCACCAAACATGTGCCAGTCTCTTAGGCTAAAACCCCCCATATCAATAGACAATGTACATAGCATAAGTTTAACCAGTAAATAGACTAATTAAAATATCGATAAAATATAGGATTAATATTCCACTCTTAGTGTTCGACACACTACTTATCGTGAACTACATCTTGACCGGGTACACTGCTCGTTAAAGTGTTGTTTTAGGTTTGTCGGCTAAATATAAATTTAAAAGTTGATAATTAAATAATTGACCCTATATGACAGCACATCATATTTTTGGCGCCGCTGCCGGGGAGTGAAGTTGTTTAATTCTTATTTATTAGTGCTTTAGTTTAGTTTTAATTGCATATTTGTGTGCTTGTTTGTGTGTTTAATTTCCTGCATTGTATATTTTGCATATTGTGTGTTTGTATGCATTGTTACAGCCTGCTGTATCATTCTGAGTCGAATACTCAATAAGGTGTATTCATCTTGTTGGATACGGCGTATAATTTTTTTTCAAATCAATACAACGTATTCGACTCTATCATCAATACGGCGTATTCAGTTTACTGAATACAGCGTATTAAGCTATTTGACAAGTTTTCTTTCCTATATAATATATTACAGGTATAATGGACGACCCCAACATCACTATGGAGGAATACATCAGGCTTCAAGAGGAAAAAGCTCAAAGGGTTGGTCGAACGTTCAATTGGCAAACTGCCACATACGGTAAGGTAAAATATTATGAAGATGAGGACGATTGCTTCACTAACTTCGAATATGAATTCCCAGCTATAGTCTTTGATGATACGTCTGATGCCGCACTCTCCTGTGAAGCCACGGTAAGTCCTCTTAAAATAATTTTGACGAATCCGACGATGAAGATTACACGGTAATTTATGACGAAAATTCATTTTCCTATAAAATAATTTCTTTCAACGATTTGAAAACGAATTCTGAAAATGATAATGATAAATTCAATATGGCTTTGTTTTTGACACCCGAGCCTGAGGTCAGTTATTCTAATGATTTGGACTTCTTTAAAGATTTTGAGAATGAATTTCCAGTCATTGTTTACAATGATGCTCTAACGTCTAAATCAGATTTCTTTACTGAACCTACTGTAAGTCCTCAACATATTGATGAATTTAATTTAAAAAATGAAACATCATTGTCCAAATGTAATGAAAAGGAACAAAACGTTTTATACTTTAATGATTTATTTCCTTTTAATGTAATCTATCACGATGACTTAAAATCGGATAAGGACAATGATATTGATGAAATCGATATTGAGCAATCTTCGAGGGATATGTCTGTCATACCATTACCTAATGTAATAAATACCGATGATGGTGCCTATGCACTAAGGTCAAATAAGCTTTCGGAAACAAGTCATTTCACATCTAATAAAATTTTCAAAACTGAAGCCTTTATCAACGAATTATGTGTTAATATCATGACTTGTAACAAATGGATGCCATTTATTTTCCTAATCAAGAATTTGTATGTGCCATTTGGCATCCCGTTCGACCCTAAATTTTTTTATAAGGATGGGATTAAATTAGGGCAAGTCTAACTTAAAGACTTTTCTGTAAACAAAAGTGCTTCCCGGGAGACAACCCGATCATTTTAATTGTTTTCTGCATTTTAATTGTTTGTTGCACGAGTCTGTCTTCCCAGAGACTTTATACGGCGTATCGAACCCCTCTGGATGCGGCGTATAGAGATGTTTGGACGTTATCAGTTTTTAAAACTAAACATTTAATTTCCAGTAATTTATTTATCTCTACAGGAACAATACGGCGTATCCTAGGGTTTGGGATACGGTGTATTAATCCTTGTACAGTTGTGTGTTTAATTGTTTTCTTGTACCATTGTAGCGAGACAGAATTTGCACTTGTCTTCTAATCTTTTATACAAGACCTTGCTGAAATTATGATATGGTACATGCTGAAAAAGACATGTGTTGAACTTATCCGGGCATGCTGAAGCCCTAGTCAACATGCTTTTTGCTTAAGGACTCATCTTGGATAATTATCACGAGCAAAACATCAGGAAGTTTTCTGTTCTAATTCTATTTTCCCTTATTATTTAATTGTTTTATCTATACAACAATGACATCATATAATTTAAGTGGGGGGACGGAGAATTAGAACGTACTTGTCTTCTTCTTTACAAAATAACATGCAAAGTGCTTAAAAACGGTCAAAATTAATTTTTTTAGCATGACTTGTAAAAATCACTAGTTACATTACCCAGCGCACTATAACCCTTGATACATATTGTGAGAATTAAGCCTATTCCATTTCCAACTGTCTACTCAAATTCCACAAAATTACGAGTGTGCCAGTTATGTAGTGGACTTTAGAACTTGTCCTGGCATATCACTCGAGACCTTCATGATTAGTACTATGGATTTAGATGGAAGAACATGTTCAACTGATAAATTTCTAGGATTAAACCAAATAGCCTACATGTCGAAAAAATATCTCACGACACTGTAAGTTAACTCCCTGTAACCCTTTGTTTTACTCTCAATTTATTAGAGTAGAATCCCTACGACCAACCTGTTGAGCCATGTCTTCTTTTTCCTACAAAACCATATTAAAAGGTTTCATTACACCTTTGCACCTTAGCCTTCCGTGTAGATTAAGCCTATTTTAATCAAAATTGCCAGTTTCTTTCGTTTAAAGTTTTGTATTTTCTGTGTCAAAGTGAAATTTTTCTATCTCTGTAATGGTCGAGAAATTGTACAATGCAATGGGAAAATATGTAGCTTGTAAGTTTCGCTACTTCGTGATTATGAATCAATGTCCGAAAGAAAAGTGTTACAATGGGGGGCGGAAAAGATTATCCATACGAAATTATGATATGAAGACGGTGAAATAAAACCGTGATTTAATGATGTATTGCAAAAAAAATAAAAAGCCTTAGAAATAGAGAAGGAGAGTAAAAATAGTCCGTTAAAAAGAAGTTTATACCGAAGGAATACATTAAAGGATCGATTATATGTTGATACTTTAAAAAAAAATCAACAAGTAAAGTCTTATAAACAAGTGACCAACTCAACCACTAAACACTGTAAAAGTAGTAAAGAGCGGGATGAAGTAATTTGACCTGTATTATGAGAATGCCAACTTAGGCTTCTTTGGTCATTTCTATAATTAAGGCGTTTGTCTATATGTTCGATCTTTGTCATGGGAACTCGGGAAAGTTACTAAGCAACCATCACCATTATTTGTTGGCTTAATCTATTGTTTGGTGAAATTTTTGTTTCTATCTAACCCCCTCATTTTACTTCCCTTCCTAGCAAATAACCTAATGTCCACTCGAAACAAGGACTTGACAGCATGCATGGTCTATTCCGTCGTTATGGCCAAGAAGCAATTCCTCAGCTGCCTTGTTGGATGATGACTTTCGGTGAAAGTTAGAAGCTCCCTACCCTATATCGTTCTTTATCCTAACCGCTGGATAAACACGAACATGGATGTGATCGGATTGTATGTGTCTATTCTGTCGTTACGGTCATGTATATACAATGTAGCTGCCTTGTTAGTGTGGTACTTATGGTAAAAGACTGTTGAATGATCAACCCTAAGCCTTCTTAACCTAATTTACCTTTTGACTTGTTACTCCGTAGCTCTAGTGATGGAGATGTGTATCCTTGCTAAGCCTATGATATGTAGCTAATCACGATCGAGCAAATGAGTGTACCACTTAAATGCTACACCCTAGATTAGTTGAGTGATCTGAGTGTTTTTATTTCCATATTTTGTGAGTTTTACTGGTTATGCTTAAATGAAAAATCCTTAACTTCGGTTGGGACATATTTTCATAAACTAAAACTTTTCTAAAGTCTACTTAAGGACAAATAGGATTCAAGTGGGGGGAAATTTGATGACATCAAATAACGTCACTTTATTATATCATTTATCCCATCTATTTTGCCCACTTTTATATAATTATTGTATTATTTGGTACTTAGTTACTTTAAAGTTTATAAATGCAGTAATTCAGGAGTGTTTTGTGAAGACAAACTAAAAGGCGCATAGTTTGGAGCTAAAATAAAGACATTTGATGAATGCTAATTTCTGACTACATACGCCGTATCTAACAAAAGAGATACGGTGTATCAGTGCCAAGACTTCATAAGAAAAAGCGTTTGACCAATTCCCAATAAGGCATATCCTTTATGTTTACATACGCCGTATCCATGAAGATAACTATTCGAAGATACAGTAAATAAAGTAAATTCGGAAAGATATCACTGATTGATTGAGAACGTAGCGCGCACTTTAAAAAATCCAACCCTATACGCCGTATCGACCTAGCCAGATACGGCGTATCGAATCTTTTTCAGACATTATAAATAGAAGACTCAAAAATGAGTTTTCAGTATGCAATATCATATTCTTTATACCATAATCATCAAAGATGAATTTTAGAAGAGAAGATCAGCCACCAAGGTCAAGCGTTGATCACGAATCCATAGAAAACATCGTGTAATTTTTACTCTCTTAATCGTTCGATTTTCATTGTTTGATTACGCTTGTATAATTACAATGGTTGTGGACTAATACCCTTGGGTATTAGCCATCTTAATGAAAGTTCAATGTTTGGTTTGTTTTAAAATCGATTTCTTAATTTATCATTGATTGTTTAATTATGTTTATCACCTCATACTTGTTTATGTGTTTGAATATGCGACTTATCATTCAACTGGGTGGATACCTAAAAAGTAAACTAGATACTGGGATAGCTATCCATATCGTGTTTTATATTACTGGACCAATAGGATCACAAATAACGTTCTGTCTTTGTCTTTAAATTATGAGCTTAGTTGAGACTGTAGTGACCCGTTTATGTTTCAGCAATCATGCTCTTAATTAACTGATAAAGATTTGAATAGTGGACTACCAGTATATAAAACACCATCAATCAATTAGTGGGTAAAGTCCCGTTGGGCTAGGGTTTTAACAGGATCACCACTTGATAACATCAAATATTTAATATTTTTTGGGGGCAAAATACCCCCTAAAATACCTGTAAATGTCTCACTAACACTCAAAAATAAGATATTTTCTATTGTTTTGTAGTTTTCAGGTGAAATGCAGGAAAGTGACAAGAAACAAGGGAAAAATGACTTAAAATGTAAATTCTGAAAAATGTTACTACGTAACACCAAAAATGGTTACGCCGTAACATAAATTAAGCAAGTACAAAGATCAAGGAAGACTTTACGGTGTAACACTATATCTAGTTACGCTGTAACCTTATATTTAGAAGGAAATCTCGTCAAAGTTATAGTTATAGCGTAACACCTTATCCAATTACGCCGTAACCATGAAGATCCACACATATGAAATGAAGATCACGTACATGTGGAAGTTATATGAAGATTATAGTGTAACACCATATCTGGTTACGCCGTTGTGACATCTGTGATTTCACCAGGTTAGTGATGCCTTTAGAAATGGCTAAGAGTTCGTTTTGTGTGATTTCATGTGTGCTATGTGTTAAATATGTGTGCTAAGTGGTTTGAATAGGTGTAATGAATCATTTGAGGTGTATGATCATCTCATTTTGAGTGCGTTTTCTGTTTTATTTTTTTTTTTTTTTTGTTTGTGATGGATAACCCATTTGTCCACGTTACATGATAATGGAAAAGAATGACGTATTGCATGCAATGCTATGTCAATAGTTAGATGATTTTGTGTTAAGCGTTTATGAGAAATGTATCATGTTGGAATTAAGTAAAGTGAGAGAAATTTAGATATTCATAGTAGACTTTTTAAAAATAGAAAGTGAAATTTGAGATGAAAAGTTATTTTTAGAAAGTATAGTAAGTAGCGTTTATGTAAACAGGTTTACCCAAATTAGCTTAGGTTTTTATAAAAACTTAAGGTAATGAAGATAATTAGTTAATTAATAATTAAAGAAAAAAAAATATATGTATGTATATGTAGAAAAAAATCTAAATAAAGGGGTGTTCGACCGGATATAGGGGAAAATAAAAAAAGGAAACAATTTGATTTCAATTAGGATTCTATTAGTATAAATACAAATTTAATAAAACCCTAAATTACTTTTTCTATCCCTCCCCCTTTGTGATCGGCCGAACCCTCAAGAAGAAGAAAAAAAAGATTTTTTTTAATCAAGAACAAGTTGGTGATTTAGTGTTTAAGAATCAAGGTTTAGGTATGTTCGTTAACCCTAGTTGTTTAGTTTTCTTTCAATCGTGTAACAGTTAATATGATGGATCTAGGGTTTACATAAAATAAAGATTTTATATGAACTTTAATCTTGGTATGATGATTAGGGTTAGTTTAGGGTTATGATCATGCATGTTGCATGTTAGGGTTTGCGTTAGAACATGATTAAGAGATGAGCAGAATTTAGGTCTGTGTTCAACTGATGATATCTAGATGTTAAAAAGAGTTTTGATATGATTCAAGTGCCTAAATTGTAGTTCAAAGAGTCTATTTTCCAAAAAGTCCAGCCTCGAATGATTTGGAGTTCTGAAAGTTGGTTAAATATTGGTTACAAGAAAAGTTGTCAAAAAAGTAAATACGAGTCAGAATTAGGTCATGTTTGGGAGGGTAAAACCCTAACTTAAAAGTGGAATTAAGGTTATCCAATCTATAGTGATTAGGTTTTATATGTATATAAAGAAACCCTAGAAGGATAACTTCTGATTTTGTGTCTAAGTAGGGTAATTAGGGCCATACATTTTAGTGTGCAATCAGATCCGAATTGGGACAGTTTTGAAGTTTGGTTTTATTTGGGATAGTTGCACATGTAATGGACATTTAGGAATCACAAGGTAGTTAGTAAACTCATAAATGAACTTAGGTGATTTTTGGTATAATTTATGAAGGTCATCAAGTAAGGTTTTTAAGTTAGTAACGATTCACTAAAATTCTGCATTTTTGAATAAATTGTAGTTAACTAGTGTAATGTGTTAATGAGGTGGTTAAGGTTGGGCATGGTGTCGGGGTGACCCAAGATGGTTAATCAAACCCTTATACATCCATCATATGTGTGTTACATGGACTAGAGCTTTTAGCTTGGTCGCGTGTAACCGTGTTTATTTATTTGTATAGTTACGTGATAGGAATTTGAAACTGCGTTTTGAGCATTCAGGTGAGTTACATAGTCCCATTTTTTATTGCGTTTTAAACTTAGGATGGAAATGATGCAAGTGTTGAAATGAGTTTTAAATTGATGTGATTATGTGTTAGTGTAAATGCATAGACTATTATGTGACTGATATGCGTTATGTGCTACATGTTATGTGATGTGATATTGATGTGTGAACTAAGTTAGGAGGGCTACTTGCGGGTATCCATGACCTGTTTAGTAGAAGGAATTGTTTCCTCGTCAGGAGGATTACTTGCGGGTATCCATGGCCTGAGCTAGAGGGAAAGAGATTTGGTATGATCCAAGAGCGATTTAGGTCGTCTACTTGGTGTTTGATGGATCGGATGAGTATTCCTACTCAAGTGTTGGTTTGATTGATTGGATTTAATTGCATGTTAGCTTGTATGTTAGTTTGCATAATTGTCATGCAAAAGTATTATTTCATAATCACAGTAATTGGTTAAATTGTTTTGAAAAGGATTGAATATGTGTGTCAGAAAACCTACGTTTCTCACCAACCATTGTGTTGACGTATAAGCATCATTTTCAGGTATTTAGCAGGATGAGATTAAAGTTAGGAAAAGTAGCTAGATGGACCGTAGGTAGCTGGCGAAGTTTAGTTATCTAGATTTCGCCATTTGTTTTGGATGATGAATGTTAATTGTTTTGCTTTGTTATGATGTATGAATGTTTGCATGTCATGACGTTGAAATAAACTGCCTTCATTTCAATGTCAGACACCTTTTAGATTTTGTTGATGTGTTTGGGTATTTTTATGACACTACGTGTCTATACCTTGTATTTTATGCAT
>BQNB010186542.1:0-12117 GCA_026074375.1 Tanacetum coccineum
TCAGGGTCGAATTATCAAGAAAAAAGAGCTGATGCAAATGATGGGTAGCAAAGTGCGACAGCTATATGGCTTTTAGCTGGTTAAACTATTGGTTGCCAAGTGAAATATTGAGATCAAATGCAACATGTGCTACAATTTCTATAAGATCAAAAAGTAAACAATAAATTCATACCGAAGCTCATTCAATAACTTTTGTCTTGATTCTAATAACTTTAGCGAGATTTGTCGGACGGAAGAAGCAGTTTGAGTGATCACCTGTTAACACATAATAATTTACAGGACATAACAAACTGTGTGAAACTATTTACAAAAGTAATTTAGCGAGCTTTGTTTATATGAAGATAATAATACCTTTCGTATGCAGCCTTTATTCTTTTTCCACACAGCTTATTTCACTCGTTACCAAATGCATCAAGTTTTTTTATACATCACAGATCAAGACCAACTTGGCTCGTGCAACGATCAGTATCAACCTGGCCCGTGCAAAAAAATATTCGGTTAATTTTGGGGCATTCTTTGAAGTAAGCATACCAAATTGGAGAAGAAATGTAATTAGCCCTTATTTCCAAGACATTTTAATAGACACATAACTATATAGTTATTAAATATCAAAAAAAATCGGTTAGTTCTAAATTGATCCTTTAACAACAATTTTTAACAGCGAGAAAACTTTAGCTCAACATCTTGTTGTGATGTACTATAGTTTAAAAGAATCAAATGCATGCCTTAGTTCTAAGTCAATAACATACGATTCATGTATACACTAATATTAGTAAAAATTGCTATCAATTATCTATATTTTATATAAATGTATTTTAATAGTTTACCCAAATACAGTACCCCTTACAATCGTTTATATTATATGAAAATAATTATGTAGGATATTACCATAACAGAAGCACGTGTTGCGACTTCAAGTATATCAGAACATGAAACGATTCGAGGACATACACTCTACACAATAGATTTAGCTACGTCTATTCTTACACCACCAACCCCGGTATTAGATTGTGTTGTTCCTTCGGTTGTGGCAGGTTCGTTTAGGAAAATTGACGCATCACAACCTTGCAATATATTTTTTACAGTTTATAAGTACAAACATGTTAATCTGCAGTTATAAACACGAAAACTCTTTTGACTAATTTCTATCTTTCTGCATGTGCATATTTAAGTTCAAAACATACTCAATACAACTCGGAGCATCTAAAAACCTTGTTTCTTGCACATAGATTATAGGATTTGATGCATTGTTGATACATTACTCAAAAAAAAGGGGTTGGCTCAAATACACCGTAACTGAGTCATACCAATAGTTTACGCATAAACAGTAATCACGGGAAGGGGTGGTAAAGGTGTCTTGATCTACGTAAGTCTGATCCACTAACTTAGTACTTCACATCAGAGACCCTAGGAAAACTCTTTAAGCGTTGCTTTGCTAAAGAAAAAAAAATCTTTTAGGAAGCTACTGGTTACCTTGACTTATAGCGCTGTCTGATTCCAAATTTCCTGCTGGCATTTCATGACCAGCAGAACGACGGGCAACAACACACCTTGTTCGTCGTTGTTGTTGGCTTTCAGATCGTCTTCGCTATCGCCCAAGCAAATGAGAAGACGACATATCTGTTATATACAACACGCCTTGTTCATCGCTGTTATTGGCTTTCAGATCGTCTCCGTTATCGGCTAGGCAAATGAGAAGACGACATATATCTGTTATATACCAAATTCCAAAAAAATAAGTAATGCTAAACGACCACATAAACTGTACATTAATAATACCTAGATATACAAAAATATCACACCATGAAAAAAAGTAAGCTACCTTCATCATGAAAACCGATGTTCGATGCATTTGCGATCCTTATAGCTTCCCACAACGAAGGATCACCATATATATAACCTTCTTTAGCGCAAAAAACATTAGAGAAACATTCACCTACACCAAAACATCCTTAAGAGCGTCATTGGGAAAAGTGGTATAGGTGGAGTTGGTTCCCTGTGACCAATTCTAACTAAAGCAAAGCTAAGGACTTTGAGGTGCTTCTAAGGGGATAACGGTTTAGAAATGTCACTTATTAGTCATCACATGGAGCGTAAAAATTTACGTAATGCTAAAGAATTGTAGGTTTCTTATTTGCCAGTATCAAATGGCCTGGTCAAAGTCATTATATAGGGACTAACGATAGATATATTTTTTTAAGCATGCCGCTATATTCAGGTGATAGGTTGAATAGTAGAAACAACCTATACGTATTTAAAAACCTTAAACAAACGAATTCCATCATTTTTTGTAACATAGCATGCATATCTATGGTTACGGGGGTGTTTGGGATTACTCACTATGACTACTCATCAGCGAAATTTTGGGAAATAAATCCAATGTCGCACTGGCGAAAGCAAGGGCATAAACTTCTTGGGTATGTCTCGAGGCCATTCCTAAAAACAATTTTGAGCTTGGTTCACTTGATTTCTCCATGATCATCACACACCGCCCTTTTTCCCGCACCTGAAAATTTCACAAACACTTCACCATATTCAAATTTTTATCCGGATGAATCACCATCCATTACTTTAGTAATAGTACTTTGCCCTACAAAATACAAATCATAAGTCGTGCAATGAGCCATTTGACCAGAAAGTGCCAATACAAATAGTGTTAAGACGGGTTTAGCTTATAAAAACTTTCTAAATGAGCAGGCCCTATACATCTTAAGTTATCTAATAAGCAATAATCAGTTTTGCTCCACCCTCACTACCAAAAGTGCTTATTAGTTATACCGATATACAATAAGCGCATAAGCTACTAAACAGCCCATACTCTTAACATCTTTACCAAAATACTTTTCCAATTTAATCAGCTTATAAGCTCAATATCCTTCTCCACATTGGCTTCTTAGAAACATATTGTTCTGACACAAAAACCTGCTAAGCCGTATGGGCATCCAATAAACCAAAACAGCTTATTTGTGTTCTTAGAATGCAATAACCCCTTAAACTCTTTATTCAACTAACTTTATCCAGATACCGCTTGATTAAAACCCAACTCACCCTTCCTAGCATTATCCCAACTTCAGTTAAGTACATCAATCAAAATTAAGCATCAAAATTACAAACTTTATCACAAATAACATATAAAAAACACCTTTAACAAAAAAATCATATCAAGAACCATAAAAATTTTAAAAAACACATACCTGCAAGGCACCACCAACTGGTCTACATAGTAGAATTGTCGGCACATATCAGTGTAAGCTGCATACGGCATATTACATATCGAACAAAAAAAATTATAAATAAAAACTCTTTTTTTAATTAAAACAAACAAACATATGCTAGAATTCAATAAAACCTCTCTAACTGCATTAGAAAACTTCCAGAATCACTTGATGGGATAAAAGCTTCATAAAGAAACCGGCGTTTAATTTTAGATCGGTGGTTTTCACCATTTGGAAGAAAATGGAGAAGACGACTCGAGAAGAGTGTGTGTTGAGGGCGGTGGATCTAACATGAATAAGAGGATGGAGGAGAGGGCAGGGAAAGACACGTATAATGATACGTGTACATGACCCAAATAAATTAGGATCGGGCCGGGTAGCAGGTAGTATTTAAGAGGGTTTAATATTGCCTCGGGATGACAATCTTTATGGTTAATATATAAGGTATAATTAAAATTTTTTAAATTTTTTGATATTTATTTATAAAATGTTTTTAACTTATGGCATAGGTCTTGAGCCACGACCCCCCCCCCCCCTTCTTCCACCCCTCATTCGCTGGTTTGCCCGCGAGTATATTGGCTTGATCGCGACCTAATTTGTGGGTTTTGTTGGTTGTGGTGTTATGTCAGTGTTTATGGTGTGTTTTTTTTATTTTTTTATGTATTTTTATACTGGGTTTTGTTATGTTGTGTTTTATAGTTGTGTTGTTTTTTTTTTTTTCTGTGCGCGCGCATGGATTGCATATGAAGAAGATGATGTGTAGAGTGGGTCGGTGGAGTGAGTTATTTGTAATTTTAATTCTAAGTTTAATTTCTCTTTTTTTTAATTTTAATTTTGTAACTTTTAATAAAAATAATATTTATATTTTAATTTAAAATAAATAAAAAATTAATTTGTTTGAAAAAATGAAAAAAAAAATTGATGGGTTTTAAAAGGTGAAACTGACTCAAGCTACAAAAGAGGGGGTATTTTGGTGTGTAAGTAAGTCGAGTGACTTACTAATGTGACGTTGAGATATCAAACTAGACTTGAGCCATGAAATCTCGTGCTCTTATATCATGAAATTATTCTAAAAGTCATAGTCATTACTCATTACTAGCTCCATCCTTTCATTATTAGCTCTCTCTTTACTGTTCTTAGAAGATTTTACTACATTACTATCACTTACAGAGTCCTCAAATCTAGAAGGAAGCTTAATTTTTTTTCGTTTCTTTTTGATGACATATTATTAAGTTTCTTAGAATATTCAGCTTTTTATCTATACTCACCAACTGATACTATAACACCTAATCAAATGGAATCAACAATAGTATAATTTGAGATTTAGCCTAAATTGGGGAATTTTATGAAATACACTAAAAACTAAATTCAAAACAATCATTGTGATCGCAATGAAAAGTTAAATCGATTGATAAGCTTGAAAAAGAAATTAGAGTAGAGATTGGAGCAGAAATGAGGTTTTTATTGGTTGTTTAATGACAGAAAAAGGCGGAAAAAACGGTTATGAAGAGAGGTATGATCTTAAACTTTACTAATTTTAGATATGAATTAGGGTGTGGTTATAATAAGTTAGAAGTTTTATTCGATTCATGCATGCTAATCGAATAACACTTGTAACTTATTAACAAATCAAATTTACACATTTTCTTATCTTTATGTGATTGTGTTAAAACAAATTTGAGATATGATTCTTGGATTCTTGAAGTAAACATGCATTTAATTATAAGTCGTTGCTTCTCAAGTCCAAATTATGGAAAATAATAAACTTTTTTAACTTATTATTAGTCGTTGTCATCCAGAAGCTAATAAGGAATCAAAGACCAATGGATCATCAGCTTAATTTTGCTACCAATTAAGTCCAAATATTAGCCTTAAATTCCTCTCGATCATATATATTCAAAGTCCACATGAATACAAACATAGTTTTTTTGTTCGTATTATATCTTAATCTTTTGCCTTTTGGTATTAAAATCCAACATGAATACGTATGTGTATGTTTATATGGCGTGTGTCGTACGTTTATATCAGTTCGATCAACCAGCCCTGACTGGTTCTTATTGGAGTTGCTTAATCCTAACTTATTCAACAATACAATTTGAATTTTCGGAATTGAAAAATAAGATATTTTGTGTGTCCATGTTGCATCTTTTTATATGCTTGTCTGCTACAAGTTAAAGAGCGAGTAACATATAATATTTGAGATGATCAGATTAATGATTTGTTTTTTATACTAATATAATAATGTAGTTTGATTTTGGGATTATCAGCAATTATTGTTAAGATTAAACATGCAGGAAACAATGAATGCATATTAGGTAAAATGAGTCGAGCAGGGTCAAGTCTGAGTTTATCAAATCTTGAGTTCGTTTGGAGCGTTGTATCTTTAGCTCGAGCTCGGTTCATTTTTACGAAAAATTAGATGAAATAAAGCCCGAATCAAACTCGGCTTATTATAACGAATAGGCTCAAACTTGTATTTTTTATTTTGAGTTTGTTTATACACAATTAAACGTATACATATTTCTAAAACTGGTTTACGCGATAGATAATATGACCTAGATATTATTGTAACTAGTGTGGGTCAAGATAATAATAAACCACGCGAGTAGAAGTCAACAGATGATGGGCTTCGAGTGGCCCCCCGTCATGTGGAAAGTAAGCAAGCTAGTGAAGGAGGACTTACGTACGTTACTAGTTGTATATAAACATAATTAGAATACATATACTTACTATAAATAACATAACAAATCAAATAATTAGAGTCATGTTATTAAATAATTACGTACGTTACTCGTTTGAACCTTTTACCGATCTAACTCGGAACTTTTGAGATGTGACTGTGAGCTTTTCATGAGCTTCTTGTTTCCCCGGTACATAGAATAATCGTGGTAAAGAATTAGCAATAGGGTTAATATATGCATTTTTCCTAACCCTAAAGTGATTAAAATATTCTTTAATTTTATAATTTTTTTATGTAGTAACAAACTACGGAACATAAAATATAAATTTTCAAGAAAAAAAAAACAAAAGATAGAAAACAAAAACTGATAGAAATTGTTTTATACCTGAGAGATTAAAAAGTAACAATAAGGCCATCCACGATAGGATGACTTAGCGTACGTTCAATACATAGAAAAGTAGACTTGACTAAGGAGGTGTTTTTTTTTTCCACTAATGCCTCTTATTATGTTAGTGGTTGGCCCAAACACTTTAATTCATTTTATTCCATACACACACCAAAACTTCCCTCCACCCACTAAGAGGCATTAGTGGATAAACCACTTAATTCGTATAAAAAAGAAACAAGATCTAAGTTGAATCCATTGTGAGATATGCCAACTCAACGAAGAAAGATTTAATGGTCGTGTGTAGCATGAATCGATTGTAATTTGAAGGTAGCAAGGTGTGTGGGGCATGCGTTGAATAATAAACAACAACCCAATTGCAAGTAGAAGTAATAAAAGAGGATGGCCCCCCTGGATTGTGGAAACTAAGCTAGCTGCTAGTAGTGTATATATATAAACAATACATACTTGTTAGAAATAACCAATAGAAAGAGTCATGATGTTAAATGATACTACTAATAATGAGGATGAAGGAACAACAAGAAGAAGAAACACTACTAGTAGTGGAGGAGCAGTAGAGGATGAGAAGGGCAACGAAAGATACACAGAAGATGGGACTGTTGATCTCCGAGGCAACCCGGTCCTTCGATCCAAACGTGGTGGCTGGAAAGCTTGTTCTTTTATCGTTGGTTAGTTTTGTTTCCTTCCAAATCTCATCTTTTCATTCCAACTTTAATCAATTCACTATCTTTCTTTCTTTACATCATCATGCATGCTGGTATTTAAGTTTAAATATATTGTTACCTAACCTTAATTAAATCCACAAACTTTAGGCCGGGCACAACGGTGACAGCGACCCTTAATTTTTCCGACCTTCAAAGACCATCACCCTACAATGAGGCGACCGTCATCCGACCCTTGGCGACCGTGCCATTGTGGGCATCGTTAAATCATAGTTTACCTTCCTTAATTTCAATACGATTCATGGTTTGCTCATTTGGGTTTACTTACTCAGGAACCACATATGTTTCTATTTAATTTCTGCTTCCTTGCTACTTATCTTTAACTCATGACCCATTTGTCTCCACATGCTACAAGATAAAATAACATTGGTCAAAACCGGTTCCATCCGAAGCTAGCTAGACGATATATATGATAAAGATCAAATAAAAAGACAAATATTCGTGAGAATAATAAAATAATTTTTTTTTTTTAAAGTTCTTAAAAAATTCTGAAAAAATCCATAAGATCGTGTATGTTGGTGCATGAAAAAGTTGTAAAGGAAGTTTTTCTAAAAGCGGATAGTTTTGCCGAAAAAAAATTATGAAAAAAAACGTTTGTGCATTAAATCGGTTTTTTTTGCATCAAAAATTCGTTTTTTTACTCGTCTCTGTTGGAGAAGAGTGGTTATGTTTTCTAGAGAGTGTAGCTACGCAGCTCTTTTTGCTTATTTATCCCCTCTTCAACTAGAGAGAGAGAAGAGAGATAGATCTCCCCCGTCTATATCTCCGCAAAACCAAGTCCCTCCATATAATTTAATGTGAGCGCGCGAGGTTGACTCGATAGGTGAGAGTATTTTTGTTGCATCCAAAATTTCTTTTTTTGCGCATTACAAAAACGTATAAAAACTAAAAATTAATAAAACTTCACTTTTACAAAAGTTTTATGTACAACATACCTGTTTAATGGAATTTTTTTTAGATTTTCTGAGAAACTTTAAAAAAAAAAAATTCTTTTTATTATTCTCACGAATATTTGTGTTTTTATTTTAACATTCCTATATATATATATATATATATATATATATATATATATATATATATATATATATATATGAGTTTTTCTAACTTGTGCCTTATAAGTACATTAGTTACTCAGGAACCACATATGTTTCTATCTAATTTCAGCTTCCTAGGTAGCTGCTACTTATCTTTGACTCATGACGACCCATTTGTCTCCACATGCTACAAGATAAAACAACATTGGTCAAAATCGGTTCCATCCGAATTAACTAGACGACACTGCTGCACGTATTAGATTTATAGATAATATATATATGATCCTTTTTCGATGTATATGCATATCTAGATAGATATCCTTTTCACGAACAAATATCCATCTTGACGATTTTTGAATTGTACGTACATGCAGTGTATGAGGTGTTTGAGCGGATGGCGTATTATGGGATATCATCAAACTTGATAATATACTTAACAACCAAGCTTAGAATGGGGACTGTAACTTCATCAAACAATGTCACCAATTGGGTTGGTACTATTTGGATGACTCCCATTCTTGGAGCTTATTTTGCCGATGCCGTCCTTGGCCGTTATTGGACCTTCATCATCGCCGCCGCGATATATCTAACCGTACGTCCTAATTATCTTAACTCTAATTAATCTCTTCAAACTCAAGATATACATCTTCCATTTATGTGTGAATTGAAAGGTTGATATATATTAAATGAACGTGTTGTGTCTGTTAGGCCAACTAACATGCGTTGACTTTTGTAAAAGCTAGAAACAACGTACGAATATGGATATACACATTTAATATGCATGGTTGATTTCTCAAGATTCCTTAACGTATCTTTAAAATTATCCGCAATAAATAAATATGTGGCAAAACGGGCGGGCCGGGAAAAACGGGCACGGGTTAAAACGGGCACAGGCCAGAACGGCACGGGCTAAAATGGACACTGTTGAGATAAATGGGTTACTGGGCGAATCTTATTTATTTAATGGTTATTTGTTAAACGAGCTCTAGCCCGAGCTTTATATCCAAAAGATCGAAAGGCTCGTGAGCTATAGCCTTAAATATATACGTATATATATTGTGTGTACGTATAACTATATATAAACAATCTCAAAATAAAATGAATAAATGAGATTGAGCCTAGCATGCTTAACAATCAGAGCTTGAGTTGTGCATTATTTTGTTTAGGCTCATTAACTATAGAAATGAGTCGACAGCAAGCTTTTTGAAATTTAAAACGAGCCAAGCTCGAGCTAAAAATATGAGACTTGAAACGAGCTCGAGCTTTATAAACGCGTTCAACGAGCTCGTGTCCTTTTTTCCACCTGTTATACCATGTGAAAGTTATAACTAATTAGTTTCAGTATTATGGTTATTTTTCCATATGTTTAAAGTCATTGTAACTGCTTTCATATAAAGGATGTTTGTTAACAAGATAAAGATTGTGTGTCATGTTTAAAACAGGGAATGTGCTTACTCGTACTAGCAGTTTCACTACCAGCACTAAAGCCTCCTAGTTGTGATTCCGGAACCGACTGCAAGAAAGCTTCGACCTTGCAACTAGCCGTCTTCTTCGGTGCCCTCTATACACTTGCAATAGGCACTGGTGGCACCAAGCCTAACATCTCCACCATAGGAGCTGACCAGTTCGACGACTTTGACCCCAAAGAGAAGAACCAAAAACTCTCATTCTTCAACTGGTGGATGTTCAGCATCTTCTTTGGTACTCTATTTGCCAACACGGTTCTTGTCTACATACAAGACAATGTCGGATGGTCCCTTGGTTATGGCCTCCCAACACTCGGACTCTTGATATCTATCCTGATCTTCTTAGCTGGAACACCTTTTTATCGGCACAAAGTTCCTACAGGCAGCCCCTTTACTAAGATGGCTGGAGTCATTCTCGCAGCACTACACAAGTGGAAGGTTCCTGTCCCGTCTGATCCAAAACTGCTCCATGAACTTGATGTGTCCGAGTATGCTAAGAAAGGAAAATATAGGATCGATTCCACTCCCACACTCAGGTGACTAAATTTTCACACGCATCTTGTATTTGCTATACATTGATTTCTTACATAAATTTATGGAATGTAGGTTCTTAAACAAAGCGTGTGTTAGAACAGAAGCAACTTCTGCTCCATGGATGTTATCTACAGTAACCGAGGTTGAGGAAACTAAACAGATACTAAGAATGATACCTATCTTGATAGCAACCTTCGTCCCAAGCACAATGATCGCACAAATTAGTACACTTTTCGTTAAGCAAGGAACTACTCTTGAGAGGCATATCGGAAGCTTTGAAATTCCACCAGCCAGTTTAGCTGGATTTGTGACCCTATCCATGCTTATAAGCGTTGTACTTTACGATCGTTATTTTGTGACAATAATGGCAAGATGGACCAAGAACCCAAGAGGGATCAGCCTGCTCCAAAGAATGGGGACAGGCATGGTTATTCATATTGTAATAATGGTGGTAGCATCCTTAACAGACAGATATAGGCTAAGCGTAGCTAAAGACCATGGTGTGGTTGAGAGCGGGAAACAAATACCTTTGTCAATCTTCGTTATCCTTCCTCAGTTTGTATTAATGGGAATAGCGGACGCATTTCTAGAGGTAGCCAAGATTGAGTTTTTCTACGATCAAGCACCCGAAAGCATGAAGAGTCTTGGGACTTCTTATTCCATGACAAGTTTAGGTGTCGGGAGTTTCTTTAGTAGTTTTCTTTTGTCAACGACGTCTCGTCTTACAAAGAGAAATGGTCACAAAGGGTGGATTCGTAACAACCTCAATGCATCTCATCTCGACTACTACTATGCCTTTTTCGCAGTGCTTAACTTGTTGAACTTCATTTTCTTTCTGTTAATGACCAAGTTTTATGTTTACAAGGCTGAGGTCTCTGATTCTATGATCATTCTTGAAGAGGAGTTGAAGTTGAAGTCAGCTGCTACCGATCACGAGGTAGTCGCTAAGCAAGAAGCTGCATCAAGATTCAACTTAACTTGAAGCTAGTAACAACTAAGCTGGATCATATCCAATCTCTCTAGCTAGGTCATGTTGATAAAAGAAATGCATTATTGTAAAAGTGTAGTTTTTTCTCTCTTTTATAAAATTTACTCTTTTTGGCTATGACACTAGCTCGTTTCAGCTCGGTTTCGGTTCTTGTGGGTATTATCCGAATTCGGAACGTTTGAACAACCTTTTTAAATTTGACACTAGCAACAAGCTTACATAAAGTCCCATCATATAGATTCTTTACATGCCTTTGTATACAAATAATCTGCACAATATGCTACAAATTGTGAAAGTGTATATACATATATTGCACATTTCATCAAATATTATTTGCCTAATATGCTACAAATAGTGAAAGACCAAAGGGTAGTACAAGCTCTCTCAAAACTCGAAGCTCTCCTCCCCCGATAAGCCAGAAACTACTTTGCTTTTGTAATCATCTCTTCCTTATCGTAATTAGTTGATAGCATATGCATCTATCATATTCTTTTAAGTAGTCAAAATTTTACACATTTAGGCTCGCTTCGCTAGATGGAAAGTTCTTTTCAAGAATAAGTTTGCAACACGATCTTTTCTATGGCACAAAACACGTAACATAGTGTTAGGGTCACTGCTGCTCCACCTCCCGGTTGTGGGAGGCATAGGTAGTGTCTGTGGTTGTTCTGAGCTCACTCCCATACCACTAGCTTCACAAGCCACCACGGTAAAGTCCTCCACCAATTGCTCTGTCGACTTTTCCATTAACGCAACCACTCCTTCAACCGTCTCGGCCTCTTTTTCCACTACGTCTTCTGTTATCAGGCCTTCTCCATAAGTTGAAAACACCCGCTTCAAATGCTTTAAATCATCTTCAATCATCTCATGGTCTGCCTTGGTGAAGCATCTGGCGCTTCCCCCGGCTATTAAAACCATAAGGTAAGCTTCAAAAGAAGCCTTCATGACTTCTTTTATAGCCAAAGGTTGAGCCCGCTCTGTGACAATAGCACTCAAGAGAGTCAGGTTCTGTTTGAGAACTCTAAGCGCAGGGCTTATCCGGGCATTCACCACGTGACCTATGTAAAGACTCCCA
>BQNB010186543.1:0-12117 GCA_026074375.1 Tanacetum coccineum
TATGTTGATGATGCATACTGGAATTGCTATTCACATGATGATAGAGAAGAAATATCCTCTTACTCAAGAAATGCTTTCAAGGATGTTAGGTAGAAGACTAGAGGTTGATCAAGAAAGTGAAATGGCATTTGAACTTCTCAGGTTTATAAGGTCTCAACTTCATCAGTAGAGATAATGTGTTTGGAAGCATCCTCAACAGAAGTAGACTAGAAGATTTGATTCAGAAGAAACTTTAGATTCAAAGGAAAATCACAAGTTTAGGGGAGGATTGTTGGGAATAAATCTTCACATGTTAGTACTTCTAGTTCAAGAGATTAATACTGCTCAGATTATAACTAACAGTATTAACCGAGTTAATACTGCTAGTACAAGTTTAGTACTGCTAGTGTTAATTTATACTAGAAAAGAAACTTAATACTACTAAAGACTTAAGACTGCCAAAAGAAGTTAAAGACTGCATGAAGATAAAGACGTGTGAAGAAGAGATAATGACGTGTGAAAAGATATGAATGGACTAAGTCAATGTATATCTTATATAGTTAGAAGATATGTAGATATCTTATAAATGTTTAGAATATTTGTATCTTATAAAGGACTCCTTGGTGTATAAAAGGAGATCCTATGTTATGGTTTAGAGACAGATCAACTAGTCTTTCTTTGTAGCTTCAAGGTTGTAAACCCTAGTACTAGACAGAGTACTCGTATTATTCATCATAATAATATTGAAGCTTTTTGGTTATATTCATTGTTCATTCATTCTACTGCATCACAGTTTACTATTACATTCATATTCTTCTAAGTACTAAAGAGTAGATTCCGCATACTCTTACTATCAACAAAGTTTCTAGCATAGTTGTCTTGAAACTATTCAATACAACTAACTCTTTTACAAGGTTTGCAAGATCTAGTTGGGATCAACAGAGGGTTTAGCCTAACATGTTATAAAGAAAGCAAGAACATAAATCAATCAAATAACACATAGACATATTGAATGATTAAAGATAAATAATCTTACTTGATTAAAACATGGATTAAGGTCAGTTACAATAGGGTTTTGAGACCCTAAAAACGGCCTAAAAGCTGACAAAATACTTAGGGTTTGGCTCCCAAAAGTTATACAAAGTTACACACCTCAAAACCCTAAATTCGGTTTTGTATATATAGAGAAATCGCTGCGACGACGTCCAGTTATAGTCGCGACGCCGTCACAGAGTAGAATCTTCTAGATCTGATTTAAGTCGATTACGTCCTGACGCCGTCGTCAATTCTCTGACGCCGTCACTAGAAATATTGTGACGGCGTCGCTTTATGCTTGCGACGCCGTCTCCACACTCTATGAGCACATTTCTTCAAGAGATTTGGTGTAGGTCTGTAGTCTTGTTTGTTTTTTCTCAAAATGAGCACAAGTCACGTGTATTTCCTCCAAATGCCATCCAAGTCACGTGTATTTCCTCCAAATGCCATCCAAGTATCACAAGTGTATTCTGAGAAGCTTGCCTCCTAAGGGGTTAAATGACCCTGAAATAGTGTATAAAATGACACCTCATCAAATACGTGTGTGTTCGGTTGATGTTTTTGTCCTCAAAATACACTTGTGAGCGAGAGATTAGTTCTAGTTAGATTAGAATTCGACACTTAGCTTGGTATCAAAAATTGATGTAAGCGATGATTGTACGGTTTTCTCCGTCTAAAGGGAGCTTGTTGACATAGTGAAGTGAACTCTCGAGTTGGGTACTCAGGGAGTTGAGTAGGGCATAGAAAAGCTTCGTTACTGAGCCACTATAATCTTTGTGTTGTGGTTTGATCTTTCTAACTCTTTATTATTGTCTTGCTATTTATATTTCGTAGTTATTAGTGTCTATTATTATATATTGTGTTCAAATTATGATTGATTGATCTCACATAAACTCGGATCTAAAAGTTTTGAAATACGTTTTTAAAAAGTTAAAAACGATAAAACTATTTAACCCCCCCCCCCCTTCTAGTTTTCCACAGAATTATCACAATATTGTTTCATAGGGTTTTCGTTACTTGGAACAACACCAAGATCCCCTGTGAATGTGTTCATCTAGATAGCCAAATGGGTAGCATCAGAGACATCGATGTCTTTTGCTTCTTTAGATGATAACGCAATGGTGCTCTGCTTCGAGCTCCTCCACGTAATTGCTCTGCCATTTATAACGAAGACATAGCCATATTGTGATCAAGTATCATTTCCATATGTTTGGAATCCAATGTTAGTGTAACATTTACATCTTACTCTTTGTCCAAACCATCATAAACCAAAAACATATCCTTAGTCCTTCTCAAGTACTTCAATATGTTTTTCAGAACACTAGTTTTCCTTACAGTATGGATCCAATTTAGTAGTTTGTGTGTGTATCTCCGTTTTGTTTGTGTGTCTAGAATTCGCTATACTGTGTGCGTGCGTTGTTGTTTTTTTGTTATATATCTTCATTTTCTAGGCATTAAAACGACGTCGTTTGGGTTAGAAGCATATTAAACGCCAAAGGTGATCCCTAATCAACCACGTTTGAACATTAAACGACGTTGTTTTGCCCATATTTAGTCTTAAACGGTCCAACCCAAAAGCCAAACGTCGTCGTTTTGGAAAGCCACAACATCGTGGTTTTACCTTTAAATGCGGTTGTATGCTTTGCTATTATATAAAAGGGTAATGATGTATAATTGATTCCCTTGCTAATATCGATTAACACATATATACACATCTTGCAAATAATTTATATAATATTATGTTTATCTTAGAAAAAGTAATGCAAAATGAAGTTTACATTCAGAATGAGGAGAGCGAGAGGGAGACTACGTGAGCGGTGCTATCATCAATCACCATATCAATGAGTTTAGGAGATATAGTGGAATAGATCCACATGACCACGAGCGAGTCATTGGTATCATGACGAGGATCAATATTGACGGTGCTCGTTGATGTTGATGAGGATGATGATGGGGCGTTTAGATCGATAATGATGCATATCATATGTTTTGATGTGTTTCGCTCTAGTTTGAGTGTCCGAAAACCTCCCGTTCCAACTATAGAGAAGTATTAGCATGTGACAATTGCATCGACCGACCCAAATGCCTGATTAGCTTTAGTATGGGCCTAGCCCAACTTATGTTTTACTGTTATTCGTATATGTGCAATATATATATACATTGCTTTGTGATTAATTTAAAAAGATCGATTGGATTAACCTAATTAATACATTTAACTATAGGTTATAAAAAATTACGATTTACTAGAATTAAAACTGAAAGATAATGTAATAAACAAAAAACGGATTAAAATCTTTTTAGCAATGTAGAACTAGTTTTAATCATTACAAGACTGCCAAAGTTAAAGACTGGTTAAACAATCTATGATCATTATAACTCTTTTGTGTTTGCATATGAAAATTGTAGTTACCATTTACTGTATATTTCTTACTATTGAAACCACGACTAGAGTCGCACCAAGTGATAAATGTCAACAGGATAAGCATCCGAGGGTTTCTCTGCCCGGTATGTCCTTCTTGCTCCAATCTTGTTCGCAATTTCGGTAGAGTGATAAGCATCCCAAAAGAAATATTTATTCCTATCAGTGCATGGGACCTCGAACGGTAGACATGTAAGAGCACCATTGTGTAGCCCAGTTCCACAACACGCATTATTAACTACTCTTAAACCTATACAAGTGCAATAATAAAAACACATTACATTACTGATGAAATTAATAATGGAACGAGGTTAGTGTGGTTGAAAGCGACAAAGTCGAATGCAACTTTTTCATAATGGAACGAGGTTTTGAAGAGATTGGATAATGAGTATATATATAAATGTTACCAAAAGCTGAAGGTTGGTTAATGACTTCCATGCTCATATCATAGAGATTTAAATAGGTGAATTTTGCATCTTGTAGGCCTGCGTCGCTGTTAAACTCATCAACTAGTAATTTGAGATTTAGGTTGAATAGTTGCACCGCTGTATTGATGTATTCTACGCACGAGTCATTTGAAGAGTGTCGTGACATCTCATATGGTGTGCAACCGACTGGACCCAAACCATGCAAAGCTACCTTCCTTGCTCCGTAGTTGTACAATGTCTGTGATGTTAGTTGATCCAAAAGATATTAGCTTTTCATGTTTACAGTTAATGCATTCATGCATTTCAGATTTAAGAAGGTGAATAATACATATATATCATTGTGAATGATTACTCGCTTACAGTTATGTGATTCAAATTAACTTACAATATTAAGGATTTCTTATGCTAGTCCTTTAAAACATCCTTCGTGTATGCATACCAGATGAATATACCTCCTATCACGGCCATCTATTATTGTAATATAATATCCTTATTTGACAAGGTGGTACACGTAATTAGATTCAGATGCAACACCTCTGTTATTTGGTTATTTCTAACAACTTTCAACCATCTAAACCGCAAAATAAGTAAGGTTGTTGATATGAAATATACTAAAATACGTATTAGTTTGTACTAACCAAAACTGTCAACTGCATATTTTATTAATGGCACAGGTAAAGTTATAATATAATGACTTAATTTAATTTGAAGGGCTGACACATTTGAACTTACCATGATCTGGTTACTATATTGTTGAATGAGGTCATAAGTGAAGTCCTCAACTGTAAGCAGGCTGCTGGTTTCATATACTGCTGGTATGAAATAGTTGTTAAGGTAATCATTGCTACCGAATCCAATATGATAGAAGCACTTCTTTAGGTACGCTGATGCCAAGTCAGAACCTCCTAGTAATTCTTCGATACTAGACATTGTCATTTGATGATTTTTCAATTGTTGATCAAAGGTTATCCTGTCACCCTGTAAGCCACAGTGGATTCATAACATTAAAAATATGCAAGTTACAATAAAGATTCAACTGATCTGTGCCATTAAACATGAAATGAAATACGAAATGAGTCATATTGTAATGAAAATAACCAGATGGTGGCCAGTCTCGCTACGAATTCCTGCAGCTGCTGATGCGTAATTTAGTCCTCGTAGTATATTTGAACCATTTGAAGAAGCAAATGGAGGAATGTGACTAGAAAAACCTAAATATTCAGCTGAAAATGGAAATATAATGTGTAACACTTAGTCCTGGAATGTACATGTAGGTTATGATAGACAAAATCTAGTGTTGATCAGAGGCATACCATGAAAATCAGCCATAGTCCGGCCGTTACAAAATCTTCCAGTGGGCCCAGAGCTATAATCAATTCCGTGAGGAAGGTAAACAGCTTTGGCCAATGTTACTAGTCGATTATTGTTTCCGTGATCAACTAAGGAGTCTCCAAATATGAAGTAGCATGGTACTTGTTGTTTTGCAATTACACATGTTTGTAAGAAAAAACTGTAAAATAGTATGACCAAAATAATATTGTGAACGCATGCCATTGCAAATAGTTAGGATATTGTGGATTGGTGTAAACCTATTTTGCTGTAAAATAGTATGACCAAAAAAAGACCAAGGTATATAACATTATATATAGCTTTAATGTTAAAAGAACCTTATCTAAACGAAAGAGGGTTGGTGCCAAGAGTTTCAGTTGGTGGTACTACTAAAATTGCAAACCTTCAATTGATTATAATCATTGAGAAAACACAACAATAATAACAACACATATCACTCAATCCCGTCATAACTGGATATGTGAAAAGTATGATGTAAATAGTGATATCTCTGTTCAGGAATAAAAAAGATTGTTCCAAAAGTTACCTCCGGTAAATATGTGCACGTGTGGTTAATTAATATTTATCGATAAAAATGTATGAAATATACATAAAAAGGGATCATAACATTTTTGTTTATAATATTCTATTAACGTGAAATATTTTGTAAAAGTTGTTCATACTTTTACATTTACAATTAGTGATTTAATTTGACTGGTATATCCTTATTCAGAAACAGTTAATAACCATCAACACAAAAAGGCTCGCACGACACGCCCCATGAAAATGATGTGCATACTTGGCCAATTTTATTTGACAGTAATTGCAAGTGAGTCATTATTAACTCATGTTTTTCTTAGATAGGAAAATTATAATAGTAATTCAAGACAGTTACGTTAAATAAATGTTAAACTGATGTTCATAACGAATGTGTGATAGTATATGATGTTACCATCCAACAACTTATAAGCTTACATGCCGTGGATGAACAAATATAATGCTGCTCCTTATCTCTACTACATGTTCACTGTATTAGGTGATAGGTTACTTGGCTCAGTCCGTCTTGTAAGTTGAGTCTATTAGGGTTTCTCTATGTCCACTACTCTATAAATAATAATGATTAATAATAAAGTTATACTCACGGGATTTATTCATTGCCTAACATGTTATCAAAAACCAAACCCTAATCCTCTCTTGAGCCTAAACAATACCGATCCACATATCCTTAAAAATAGTGGACATAGAGAAACCCTAATGGACCCAACCCACAAAACGAGTTGGACCAACTAACCTATCACCTAATACACTGAACATTATATAATTGTATTAAAAACTCCCACAAAAATAAGAAAAGTATAATTAGTAACATACCGTAGGCTAGGCACTATCGTGACCACCAGCGACCTTCATTTTTCCTGCCACGTCATCTTTTTCTCTCCGACGACCTACAGACGACTTTTTACCACTATAAGACGACCTTCATTTCTTTTTCAAAAAATTTAACCACAAAATTAAATTTCATTAAATAATAAAAACATTACATAATAATTCAAATAATATTAAAACATTACAATAATAACATGACTAAACTAGTGTTGATTTTTATGATCCCAAATGTGTTTCACTAAATCGGCTTTTAGGCTTAGATGAGTTGTTCTGTTAATTATCTCTCGAGTAACTTTCATCGATTCTTGATGCGTTCTTTCGGGATCATCATCACGGTGTTGTTCCTCTCGAAAAAATTTGAAAGATATCACCACCTCGTTGTCAGGAATTATCATATTATCTAATATATGATGCAATGTGTACATTACATCCGATAGTCTACGTCGCGACCTCCCTCGATCCGAATGTTTAATTACCTTACACTTCTTCTTTAATACACCAAAAGCTTGTTCCACATATTCTTTTGCTGCTTCGTGCTTCGTCTTATACAATATTCATTTATGATCATTCGCACCCGGATTTTTAATGGATTTAATAGGAACGGACCATTGCGGATATATTCCATCAATAAGATTATATCCCCTTTTATATGGCACGTTGTTAGCCACGAATGGAACATCTGGTGCTTTCCCCTCTTTGAGATCATTGAAAAAAGGGGATTGACGCAAAACGTTCACATCGTTATTCATCTCGGATACACCAAAGAACGCATGCCAAATGCATAAACATTGGAGGCTATCGCTTCCAATAAAATGAATGGATCCGGCCCGTGATCACCCCTACAAATTGAGCTTTGTATGCAACTGGGAAATTCTCCTACGGCCAACCTGTACAATCAATGCTTCCTAACATCCCAAGAAACCCATGCTTTTCCTCGTGATGAGCATAGAGTTTTTCCATGTTCGTATATGTCGGCTTTTGCAAAAAATCTTCTCCATATAACTTCATGATGGCCTTACAAAACATTTGGAGACACTTACGAGCTGTTGTCGCACTCATTTGCATATATTCGTTAGTATGCCATTTGACGAATTGCGGAAGTACACTGCATCAATGATGAAATACTAACTCTTCCCGTACAATCAGTTGTTTGTTGAAAAAAAGGGGAATAATCGGTTACCTCTCGATTTGTGTGAATAGTTTTGGCTCATTCTGAACCGTGTACGAAATGTTGTTTCGTCGACTATCGGTGTTCGGAGAAGTAAGCCACCACTAAACGATTATGAGCACCGTAACGATCCCTTTCTATTGGGGTTCGTTGAATTTTTAGCTTTGACGCTTCATAAGCCGCTTGACAGGACTCCGTAAAAATAGCAAGCTCGCTATTAACTTCATCTTTATCGTCCGAAGAGTTATAAAAAATAGATCGAAAGACATTAGATTAAATGTGTAACAGTGTATAGAGAGAAGTTGTTTGAATGTGTATAGAGAATAGTGGTTTGAATATGTGAATAAAATAGTGAAATGAGTTGGGTATTTATAGTGTTAAAGTGTTTAAATTTTAAAAGTTTAATTATTTTTATATTGAGGTAACCGTTGGATTTTGTGTGATAAATATGCCCCTCGACACTGGTCGTCTACTCGACCATTATTCCCACTCGATCGACGGTGACCGACATCGCCGCTACAAGGCGACCAACGTCGACCGACCCCATAGTGCACAACCTTAAATCTCACTTAATATTTTCTCTATCTTTATCATATACAAAGAGAAACTGTCAATTACTAGCATGCCCTTATGTCTTGCCACAAATGTTGTCCCATAATGTTGTTTTTAAAATTAATCTTGTTGCTAAAATTATACTAATTTAACAAAAGGTGGGCGCCCTGTTTTAACGTCGGGTCATACCCGACCCGCTGGCCCGACCTTGGTATTACTATATTATTACTCCACCCGACCTTGGTATGACCCGTTGATTATCTCTTCATTGTCTTGGTGTTTACCCGCTTTAAATCCGCCTCAAATTCACCCCAGTCTCATATCCACTCGCTTTTATGTTATGGTATAGTCTTCATTGTCTGCTTCTACGTGGGGGTACGTGTCGGTTCCAAAAACTATACCATCACATAACATACCCGGATCAAAAGCTTTCCACCATGTGCTCACTTCTATTACCTAGTGCCATAACTCTCTTTGATACCGCCGACCTCTTCATTGTCGACGTTCATGCTGTGTGGTGTTGGTGGTCGGTTGGTGACGTTGGTGTTTATTGGCTTGGGATGGAATCTTATATTTTCGGATGTGTGTGGAATTACTAAGATACAATTTCTAATGGAAAGGTATATTCAAAAGATTTAATTTTCAAATTAGAGTTTTGTTATTGGGATTTGTTATTTTTTAGACTTAATGAATATATATTGGAACTTCTGTATGCGGTTTATGTTAAATTGTCCCCGGAGTTTTTTATTCACAGTTTGAATGATTGAATTTTTTAGTTAAGGTTTTATATTTCTGTGTTAGGAATAGCTTTTTGGGGCTGTTCTTTCTTACTGCAATAACAGATGGTGTGATTCTTTTTTAAGGTGTTTTGTATAGGGGGTGTTTGATGGCTTATCGGCTATTGTTGATGGGGTTTTTTTGTCATAAAGACGAGTTGTTAGGGTAAATTATTCATGGTGCATTGTGTGAAGCTTTGTTTTCTGATTGTTGCAGTTTCTTTGCGTAGAGCTATGTCAAATTAAATGTAACGTGAACTTGAATGCATAGACGGAAAGAATTAGTGTTGTCTCAATACTCGCACATACCTGTCACACCCCGCCACGGCGGAAACGCGAGGCGTAACACAATGGATATCATCACAACACAATGACGTCTATAAAGAGAATTCTACATGCAATAAATAAGGAAAGCATAGACACAAAGTGTCATAACAATACCCATAAAACTAATCCAAATCCAAAAGGAGTCTTTATTGACGAAATAAAAGTTCTCGCCAATAGAAAGACATGCAACAAGTATCCATAATTCAAACAATGCAATATTCAAGACATAAAAGCAATAAATTCCATGACATCCTATGGTCTCTT
The DNA here is from genome assembly GCA_026074375.1 of Tanacetum coccineum. Lineage (NCBI taxonomy): Eukaryota > Viridiplantae > Streptophyta > Magnoliopsida > Asterales > Asteraceae > Tanacetum > Tanacetum coccineum. The sequence continues at coordinate 9,664 of BQNB010186543.1, forward strand.
TCTAGCCACTTCTCTTTATCTTATTCCCATGATGCTCACCTGAAAATGATGCTTAAACGTCAACATAATGTTGGTGAGAGTCATAGGTTTAAGACACGCCAATAACTCGCTTTGAAATTACTGTGATAAATAAAACATAGCATAGCAGAACATACAACAAACTATCATACAAGCTAACATGCAACCACATCAACCGACATTGAGACGTTCACGCTCAATCATCACAAACATATACAGATCTACAAAAATAAGACGATCACGCTCACTATTAACAATCCACAACAATGAGACGATCACGCTCACTATTAACAATCCACAACAATGAGACGATCATGCTCACTTCTAACAATCCATCAATGCCTTGAGACGGTCACGCTCAAGCACAACAATCCATATCATATTAGCAAGTAGCACATAACATACAATAGTCTCGTATAGCCCATGCCTCATTTAAAACACATTATCACAGTAACTAAAACATTTAAACTCATAGCATCATTTTCACCCCAAGAAAACATAAGAAAAAGGGGCTATGAAACTCACCTGATGCTTAAGCAATTTCCAAACTCCTTGCACAAAACTATAAAATCAAACAAACGCATGTTACACGCGACTAAGCCAAAATGCTTATGCCCATGTAACAATCATATGATGGATGTCTAAGGTGTTTATTTACCCTCATGGGTCACCCCGACACCATGCCCAACATTTACCAATTCGTTTACACACTTTTTCAATGTTCAACAATTTACCCGAAAATGCAGAATTTTAGTGTCACTATACCATTTTCTAAACCACACCTACTGACCTTTATAAATTTTACCAAAAATCACGCATTCAATATTATGAGTTTACTATCTCCATGATTTTTCCACTAATTTATATCCCCTCTTAAGTGCCCCAAATAAAATCAAACTTTTAACTACTCAGTTTCGGATCTGTACGAACACTAAAAAGTTTGGACCTAAAAACCATACTTAGACTCCAAATCAGAAGCTCTCCTTTGGGGGATTTTTAATAGACACATAGAACTAAACTCCTGTATATTGGCTAATCCTAATTCAAATTTTAAGTGGGGGTTTTACACCTCGTAATCTGACCTAAATCTGACCCGAATTTACTGCTTTGACAACCTTTCTTGTAACCAACATTTGAATGACTTCCCGACCTTAAAAACTTTCGAGGCCGGATGTTCTGGAAACTAGACTCTCTGAGCTACATCATAGACACCGGAAGTACCAGAATCACATCAATTCATGCTTTATCACCTAGATATCATCAAAACGTGAACACAACCCTAAATTCTACTTACCCTAAATCAAGATTTTAACGTGAATTAAACCTAACCGATCATACCCATACGATTATAATTAAACCCTAATCATTATGACATGATTAATATCATTAATTTACAGATTTATAAAAACCCTAATTCCATCATAATAATTATTACATGTTATAAAGATGATTAATTAACCAAAAGAGTGATGATCTATACCTTAAACCTTCAAATCTTGAACAACAAATCACCTAGCTAGCAAAATTATTTTTTTTCCTTCTTGTTCTTCTTTTGTTTGGCCGATTGCTTCCAAATGGGAGGGATAAAAGTGTTTTAGGGTTCTTTTATTTGATATTTATTAACTAGATAATTCCCTTAATTAAAGTTCTACTAGGATTGGGCTTTATTCTTTTTTTCCCTAAAATTCATATTTACTATTCATGTATAAAAAAAATATTTTTTTATCTTTTATTAGTTAATTAATTACCTTCAATACCTTAAGTTTTTATAAAAACTTAAGCTAATTTGGTAAACCATTTTGCTTATAAACTACTTTCTAAAAATAACTTTTCATTTCCAAATTCACTTTCTATATATGGAAAGTTTACTACCAACTTCCATATTTCAACCACATTATTCCTTTCCCATATCACACACTTCTTATAAAGGCTTAATCCTTAAAACCAAGTATTGACGTAGCAATGCATGCACACGTCTTTCATATCCATTATCACCACACGTGAACAAATAGAATACTTAACACCAAACTAAAACACACTCAAAATGAGATGCCCATACACCTCAAAATGATATCAAGCACATAATTAACCTACTTAGCCCACATAAATTCACATAGCACAACACTTACACACATAAAAATGAACTCTTAGCCATTTCTAAAGGTTTAAACTAAACAAGACACTCCATGCATACTTTAAAGTAGAAGGAATTGAACACCAAACATCCACTCCCCAAACAATTGAACAGAACGGCGTTGTCGAAAGATGAAACCGTACTTTAGTTGAGGCTGCTCGAACGAGGCTTTCGGCTTCTAAACTTCCCTTATTCTTTTGGGATGAAGCTATAGCAACCGTATGTTACACCCATAATAGATTTCTCATCATCCTCATACACGAAAAGACTCCATATCACATCATTATTGACAGAAAACCTAC
>BQNB010186544.1:0-12117 GCA_026074375.1 Tanacetum coccineum
ACATATGATTAATATCATAGGTGATAAATCAACTTTTTATTTTTCATAGTTTGCTTCATTTTTATTCATTTTGGTATTTTTAAGTGGCAATTATTTATCTCTTGTGATATAACACTGTAAGGAAGATGACGAGTATTTAAATTATCGTTCTTACTTAATTTAGAGTAATATCTCATGTGATAAAGCAATATAATGTGACACTAATTCTGGTATTCTATGAGTAATATCACATGTGATAAAGCAATAGAATGTAACGTTAATTTTGGTAAATATCACCGGTGATTAAAGATTAATTTGAAATTTCACATTCTCTTACAATTAATCCCGCCTTAACCAATTATAAGTTACAAGATAGTCGATCGCCCGGCTAACGATTCACGATTTTTGCAACCTTGATAATTTCACATTCTATTACTTTATCACCTAAGATATTACTCTAAAATGACTAAAACTAGCCATTTAAATATTTTTCAACTCTGATACAATGTTATATCACAAGTGATAAACAAGTGTTACTTATAAATACCAAAATGAATAAAAAAGAAACAAACTATAAAAAAATAAAAACTTGACGTATTCTCAAAATCAAACGAGTGTTGCTTTAATTTAGCATTGCTTTTGAGCAAAAATAAGAATTCACATACCGAGGCATAACCATTTTATTCCTACTAAGAGTATAGTATTGCAAGTGATAGATAAGATTCATTACATGTTAAAAATTTCAAAAGAACATAACTTTTGAGCGAAGTTTTATTTTTTAAGCAACCCTGAACCGACAATAAAACATTTCTTGTGCTTGTCAATTGCGGTGAAAGAAGACACAAACCCATCTAGTACCTGAAAAGTATATAAATATTAGAAAACACATAGGTTATAATATAAAAAAACTATATACAAAGCAATGAAATATCACAGATGATACTAAAGGTTAAAAAACATAATTATTTGTTTCTGAATTGATATTTAGACATTAACTATGTTTATGAAATATCACAAGTGATAATAAAGATATCATATAGCAAATATCACAAGTGATATTAGACATTAACTATGTTTATGAAATATCAATTAGACATGTCATATAACAAGGGTGATAGCGGCCGCGCATCGTTTATTATGATTTATTTAAATTTCGTTATGTTATTATAGATTAATACCAAAATTTTTATACCTTGTATCGGCTCCCCCCTTGATATTCAACATTCACTAATGTTTATGAAAAAATCCCAAAGGATCTAAGACCTTGTCAAACAACAATGGATAAAGCGGTTCACCGCTGTTGAATTTTATAATGTCCTGCTAGTGCTGGCGTCCCAAACATTTTATTCAATCCGAGTACCCGAAAACTAAATAAGGGTGGGGAGGTGAGGATGTCGTGGTTCGGCTTGAAGCTTATTAATAACTCGGGTCGGGTCACCCGAACGAATCGAAATAGAGATTGTTTTTTAATATAAAATTTATATATTTTTTATTTAAAAGTGTACAAAAAAGGAATTTTTTCACTTTTTTTGTTAATGTAAACGCATATGTGATAATATATAAAAAAAATATACAAATCAATGAAATATCACAAGTGATAATAAAAAATATATACAAAGCATAGAAATATCACAAACGATACTAAAGTATAAAAAAGCATACTTAATTTGTTTCTAAAATATCACAGAGTGGTATTGACATTAAAAACTTTTTAAATGAAATTTCATAAGTGATAATTAATATGTCATATAACAAATATCACAAGTGATATTAGACTATTTAACATACAACAACAACAACAACAACATAAACCGCAATCCTCGCCGACGCAGGGTATGGGGAGTTAGATATGTAACATATCCTACCTCTAATCTCTAGGGGTAAGACCCGAAAGAGAAGAGGCGACAGTCTTCCAAGGAGACTTTCGGCACGTAGGAGTGTGCTATTGAAGAAGAAAGCATGAACGAGTAAGCACGAAAAGAGATGAAAAACCGACATATACGAACCAACCATAGAAGCAAATCGCGATAGACAAAAGGCAAACGACACAATCACATAGCAAAAGAAAAAGCCCAAAACAGCGACACGACACAAAGGGGGCAAAGGGATCAAGAAATGCGACCAAGCAAATTCTTAACACCACCAAGAAGCAGAACACAAAAATAAAAAAGCCAGAAGCAAACAAGCAACAAACCCAACAAGCAAAAACAATCAGCATAAAGCATAAAAGAAAAAGAAGCTTAGGCCAAATGCCACATCAACCTTAAGAGCCTAGACCTATGGGCAAAACAAACGGCACAAGACGAGCTATAAAAAAACCCGCAAAGGGGAGGCTACTAAAGGCACCTAAATCATCTAAACTCAAAAACTACCTCAACCCCACCAACAGCAAAAGCAACGCATAACCTACTCCAGGGCCAAAGAACTTCTACCCACCCGCCCGATATCTAATTCCCAATCTCTCCAAGCGCTCCTAAAAACTCTACCGAAACCACTCTAGACCCCGCCTACCCTCCTATAAAACATTAACTATGTTTTTACGGAAATTTTCACTAAGTGAAATATTAGACATGTTCATATACAAACGGTTGATACGCGGCCGCATAGATGAAAAATTTAAGCATATTTGAGTCTGGGATTTAGTCGGTCCAAAAAATTATTCGGTCGGTCAACCGAGTACATCCCGAATAACTAAATAGGGTTGGTATCGGTCATAAACTTTTCGCGTAACCCTGTCGGGTGACGGTCAACCTAATTTTTATATTATTATAATATAAATTATACATGTTTTAGAATGACGAACGAGTACAAAAAAGTTTTTTTTTTTTTTTTAACTTTTTACACATATACAGTTGCCCGCGAAACCGATAACGACCGAGACGGTGTGTGTTGGTTTGTTTGTTTCACTAGTAAACCGTTGGGTTTTTATTAAAAAGAGAGCGATGCGCTTTGATGCAATAAGGGTCAAAAATCCGAGGCGCGAGGCGAAAGCACGCACATCACGTACTCGAGGCGACAATTTTATAAAAATACTTGTAAATTATGTAAAATGAAATAATGTATAAATGAAGAAATAATTTACCTATCATAAAGTCCTGCGCCAGCATAGCCTTCTAGATCTTCACCATTAGAATCAGATCGAAATATGATGGATCTTCTTATGAAAAGCCCAACAGGTTGGCTTGGGTAACTCAAAACCTGCAGAAATTAACATTTTTATAAGCAAATGGCACTTTGCTATGATGAAACACATTATGACAGTAGCACAAAACGAAAAATTTAAATAAAATATCTACAAGGCTGAGCTATTTGTTTGCAGCCAATGGCATTGATAGGACTTTATCAAATGATTCATGAATTATGTAGTGTGGTAAATTTATTAGCAGTATCTTACAAGCCAAATTGAGACAAAAATTATTATGTACCTTAGGAGAATCAAGTTTGTCTTTCTTGGAAATGAAACTCAATGCACGACCTGGATAAGCTCCTACTAAAGTCTCACCATGGCCCTTTACAACCTGTAGAATAAAAACACAAGTTATACTTCCACATCTAATAATTTGTAATTTTCTAGATCCGCGGAAAAGTAGCCGTGTGAAATGAATAAACAGGGGTGCATTTTATACCAAAATCAAAAGGTGAAAGTAGCAATTAGTTTGAGATGAAAAAGAAAGCTATCATTATTTGAACAATGGTCATGTGGTCAAACATATGATGAACAAAGATCTAATATGAGTCTTTAAATAAAAGAAGTGAGCTTAAATAACCTCGGCATATATCTCTAATGAATCTCCAGAAGATGGATTTGTGGTGTGAATAACAAATGCATAGTCAGCATTGATAATTTCCTGAACCAATACAGCCATGCATAAGAGGTCATGATCTAGTCTCACTTCTTGTGCTGAAGTAGGTTCTTCGTTCATTTTGAAGCCCAAACCTGGAAAATGACAACCAAATGCATTCCTCATGTATATTAGGGTGTGTTGTGAAGTAGTGGACCATCTTAAACTTTCTAAAACCTAATGCTGGAGAAATGGTAGCTAGGTTATCATATTACCATAGTGCGAAAATTCATTCAGTAAAGAATGTGAGATCACAAGTGGGTAGTTTCTAGTTATTCGGTATTCTGTGCATTATGCAGTTTCCAGATATCATGGTACTCATAATGAGCTAGTTCCAAATTTGGAGCTAATATGAAGAGAGAAAGCACAGTTTAGGAGCTTTCTAAGAGTTAAGTAGCATCGAAAAAGTACTCATAAATTACTAGAGGTGGCAAATAGGTGAGTTTGTTAACGGGTCAACACGGTTCAGTTTTGGTGGGGGTCAAAACAGGTCGGTTTGGGTCTAAAACTTTAATGTTTAGAATTCCAATAATAACCCTTATTTTGAGTAAAATGATTTAAGAGGTTTAATGCAGTAAAAATACATTTTTGGCACCTGTCAACCCATGTGACCTGTTAATTGTTCACCTCTACAAATTAGAAAACATTTTCCTCTAACCTTCTTTATAGCAGTCCATGCTTGTTCCCATCTCTGCTGACCTTCATCCCCAGGCCATGGCATGCCAGAGCTTTGCATTTTGTTTTTCAGCTCTTGTACCTGAAATAACCATTGTTGCCATCATCAGTTGTTTATACTACTAACTGAGATTTAAAAAAACTAACTTGGAAAATGGCACGAAACTTACCAGCTGGGGTGGTGCAACAACTTCTAAAAATAGTCTTGCGAATCTCTTCAAGGACCCCAAAATCTCCTGATGCTAATTTTTCCTTCAATATTTGCAACTTTTCAAAAACCCCCTGCCAATTTGTGGATAACATGTATAAGACATGTATAAGCTTTTGGTGCTTACAAGTATCATAAAGCGATAAAACTGAGACGGAAGAGTGAAGTAAACTGAACCTTCATACACAAAACTGTCTTATTAAGTTGCAACCCTTCATACACGAATTGCTAAAATCATCTGAAGTAGGAATCCAACCAAAGATGGGACTTTTCCTTTAAGGTAAGCAATATTACGTGATTTAGCCCCAACCTAAGAAAGTTCAAAGAAAGTTAATTACACAATATAAGTGAACGGGTCGAAAATGCCACCTCTGGTGCCTTTTTGACATATTATTAACCATAACTGCTTTTTCCTCTTGGCTATTACTCAGAGAGAACAACACTTCAAATGGACCAAGTTTGTCCTCAGTCAGATTTGTGAGTCTCAAATTCACCTACCAAAACATTAAAATAAAGTGTTATTTCCCACATGATAGTGTGTTTTATATCCTAATCACATGCTACTACACATAAGTCGGGACATAAAGTTAAGATCACATGCTAAAATCATTCATACTAATTCTCGTGTAGCTTAAATTACACATTCACCCACAAATTTAACAAATAGTCATAAAAAACAATTTCTATTAAAATTGACATTTTATCAAACATCTTATACGCATCTCATTACATGTACACTCGTCGTCGACATTAATCAGTCACTTTCATTTCTTCATACAAATATACTTTACAACAGAATTGTTAAAGTCACATATTCGATTAATTTTCGGATAAAAAATAAAAGTAACTGACCTTTTTCACAAGCTCCCTCACGCCATTCATAAGTATAACTCACAGCTTTTGCAAACTAGTAAACAAAAAATGAATTATAGTGTGCTTGATATATAAATATTTTAATAAGAAAATAAAACATAAATTGATTTGTGAGAAATAAGGGGTAGAGTGGATTTCAGAAAATTAGTCAAATAGAATAATAAATGATGAATACCTGCAATTGATGTGTTTGTGTGTGTGTGTGTTTGAGTGTTGGTTTCCGGCAAGGATGACCGGAAACTGGTGGTGGTGGTGATGATGATGATAAGGGTAACTGGTACCTAAGAAGTGTGTGTAAAAAAAACAACGCATGTGAAAAAAAAAAACTTTATATAGTTGGTGGAAATTAGGTTAATAAAATTAAATCTTTTGTCATCGTATCAACTCAAATGAATGATGAGGATTTGTCCCTCAGTAGTAGAAACCGGTATGGAAATGAATTTTTCTCATAATGTTTAATTCTCAAAAATACAACTTTTTTAAAATTTATATTTTAATCATATAATTACTTTCTTACATAACGTTTTAAAAAATATTTTTCTTAAAAATAGTTTTTTTCCTAAAATGATCGAATGTCTACATTCTTTTTCTTTTTTATAAATTCATCTCAATTCCATTCTCAATCTCGAGCCATATTTCAATCTCAATCTATTAAAATCGAAATGATATAGTGTTGTTGTCATCTCAGATGATGATGCAGACATGCTTACGTCAATTGTTAAACGTTACACGAAACACTTAACCACAATATATAAATTAAATTATTTGTAGTTATATATTCCGTTGCTATGCACATGTATACGCTTACGTAGCGTTTGGTATGCATGAATCAAAGCTGGAATGGAATAAATCATTACGGTGAAATGAAAATATTTTGTTTGTTTTGAGTTTTGTAATGGAATGGTTCATTCATTGGTTCATTACATTACGTCTGTAACCACTAATTTCATTACATAGTCACCCCTTAGTTTTTTTCATTCCATTACGACATGAAATCATATTTTGTCATATTTCATTTATTTTCAACGTTAATTGCCTCATACCAAATAACATACATGAATGTTATATTCCATTCTAACATGGCAACCAAATAGGTCAATGAATCATTCAATTACTATATTCATTCCATTACACCATCAATTACATTCCTTTACTAGTTCATTACGTCTAACCAAACACACCCTTAGTAATTTATTTATTCCTTAAGAAAAAGACGATCATATTTGAAAAGAGTTCAATGTATATTAAATATTTTCATCATTTTCATTAAAATTTTCTTTTGACATCAAAAGGTCGTTAAAATTTTTGCGCGTAACATATACTCTCTCCGTCCCAAAATAATAGTTCTCTATTGATTTTTAAGTCTTTCTTTTCAACTAATTGACCTTAAAAAATTTATGTTTGTGTTATATAATACTTGCTGAAAATAAACATAGAACATTTTTTATGTATTTTCATTGTTATAAATTTTCATTCACGTGTTTATATCACACAAACGAATATCTTTAAGGTCAAAGTTGGATAAATGAAAACTAAAATTCAATAGGAGAACTATTAATTTGTGGACGGAGAGAAAATACATATTAGAAACCGCACCATCGGGATGGACAATTTAAACCTGGTTCAATAGTTGGTAGTATCAAAGAGTAATAAATTTTTATCGGTTATTGTCATCCCCTGAATCACTTTAAAGCTTCCTTCTACATAGAAGCTGATATCATGTTAGTTGATGAGTATGTTTTCAAGTAATCTTCAACTTCTTTGACGATGTATTTTACTTGAACACGCAGACATTAAGAGCCTTAGGTATCATAACTTGGCAACACCAAGTTTTTGCTGCCACGTCAGCGCCACATCAGCATAACACCAACACCAACACCACTCCCCTAATCATAACACCAAATAACACCACTCACCTCTTTATTTTCATAAAACCCCCTAAACAATTATTTCATTCTTTTAACAAACTAACCATTTCATTCATAAAATTCAAATACACATTACAATACTAAAAAAAAACACACATTAAAAAACAATACCGAAATTAAAAAAAAATAAAAAAATACGCCCCGGCGACTAATCTTCTTCCGATGCTTCTTCAACTTCGCGCCAAATATGGTTCATAAGGTTTTGTTGGAGACTAATATGCGTATCTTTGTCTCTTAATTCTTTTGCTTTACGACGTTGGGTTTGACATCGATCGATCCACACTGTTTGCAGTGACCTTGCAGGATTAGAATACACATGTTTCCAGTCAACAACCGACATATTTTGATCTTCTAAAATCATGTTATGCATTATGATACCAGCATACATGATTCTACGTAATGTGTTGACTTCGTATGCACGGGCCGGTTGTTGAATAAGTCCCCAACGTCCTTGGAGAACACCGAAAGCACGTTCGACATCTTTCCGTGCACTTTCTTGACGCTGTTTAAAGTACGTATGCTTCGGATCAGTTGCAACCGTGAATGATTTGACGAAACTTGCCCACTCCGGGTAAATTCCATCAGCCAAGTAATACCCATTACGATACTGAACTCCGTTTACCACATACGGAACCACAGGGGCTAAGTCATCTAATAGGTCGTCGAATAACGGAGAATTATCTAAAACATTAATATCGTTATTCGCACCCGCCATCCCATAAAACGCATGCCAAATCCACAGATCTTGCGAAGCTACAGCTTCAAGCATTATAGTAGGGTATTTTTTATCACCCCTACCGTATTGACCTTGCCATGACACTGGACAATTTTTCCATTCCCAGTGCATACAATCAATACTTCCAAGCATTCCCGGAAAACCATGAACATTGTTATGCTTTTGTTGTATTTTTACAACGTCTTCAAGTGTTGGCTTTCTTAAATACTTCGGCATATACAATTCTATGATGCACATATTAAAGAAAAATAGAGCATCTCGTGCAGTATGCTCACTCATTTGCAAATATTCATCAAACGCGTCGGGTGTGCTGCCGTATGCCATTTGGCGTATGGCAGCTGTGCACTTCATAAGAGCACTAATACTCATTCGACCCGTACAATCGAGTCGAGATTTGAAGAAATGAAAATGTTGTGGGAGAGGATCGGCCGTATAACTTGAAATGCCATTGACAATTTTTAGAAAAAGTTTACGGCTCATACGAAATCTTCTCCGAAAATAGTATAACGGATACTTACAATGATCATCAAAATAATCAGCACGTAGACGTCTTTCGGCATCTTCACGGTCACGGAAGATCGGTGTACGGGTCAATCGTGGTTGAGCTTCTTGTTGTATTAGCCATTCGTGATACTCGACAGCTTTTTGTAAATAGAATGCGTCGGTTTCCTCATCGATATCAAAAACGGTTCGATTTTGATTCATTGTGAAAGAGTTTGTAGTGTTTTTTGTTGTAAATGTATGTTTTTTTTGTGAGAAAATAATATAGAGGTATTGAAGTATTTATAATGAGTTGTGTGAAGGGGGTAAAATAATTTTTTTTTATAAAATATAGCCGTTAGGGGCTGTTTTGTAAATTTTTTTAATTTTTTTAAATAAAACTAGCCGTTAGGGGGTGTTTGGTAACTTTTTAAAAATAAGGGGGAAAATTAAAACTAGTATATAACCGTTTAGGGGGGGTAAATGATTTTTTTTTAAATCAACCCCAACGTGCGTGGGCCGGCCAACGCCGGACCCAACGCCGTTGGGCAACGCCGCCTAGCGGTGTAGTAACGCCGGCCAACGCCGTTGCCGGCGTTACTACACCTAAGCCTCTTAGCAAAACTATGTCAAAACTATGGCATATAAGGCTGAAGTGTATCAAGGACTTTCGGCTTAGGGGACTAGGTGTGGTGTCGTGTCGTGGCTCAAGCCGTGGGGAAAAAGTGGTGCCACATTATCATTTTTTCCCATAACACCAAAACACCTCATAATACCAAAAACACTATCCCTAGTCAACACCAAAAATTTTAGTGTTATGGAGGCCCCATTTTCCCCCATTTTTTCATTTATATATAAATTTTTTTTATTAAATTTAAAATTAAAATTTCATTAATAAAAATAAAACATTACATTAACTTAAAAAAAAATACATAAACTTAAATAAAAAAAGATAAACTTAAATAAAAAACTAGATAAAAATGGAAGAGATATATAAGTGATATATGAAAGTTTGGAAGAGATATATAAAAACTGGGAGTTATATAGGGTATTTATAGAGTTTAAAGTGGGTAAAAAGTTACCCAAACCCTAAAAAAACGACTCTTTTTTTCAAATTCCCATAGTCTAACGGTTAGTTTTTAAAAAAAAATAATTAAAATAAAATTAAATTAAATACGCGAAAACGCGTTACAGTGTTTCGCGTTTTCGCGTCGCGTTTTCCCGGACCATTTGGGCTGGGGATAACGGCGCGAGACCCCAAAACGCCACATGGGGTATGGTTCATTTCGCGTTTTCGGTCACGACTCAAGCCGTGGCGCACTGTACCCTGCCCTCTTAAGAGTATGTGAATAACTCATCTAATACGATAAGAGATTGTTGATTCAACTTAAAAGAGTAACTTATCTAATACAATAAGAGCACGGGGTACGGTAACGTCGTGCTTGGCGTTGAGCCTACGTGGCTCCGCTGTTGCCGGCGTTACCACACCGCTGCTCGGTGTTGGCCAACGGCGTTAGACTCGGCGTGAAGCCACCAACGCGCGTTGGTGTTGAATATTAAAAAATAAAAATAAACCAATGGCTAGTTTTTGCATATTTAAAAAAAACTTTTTTTTACATTATTGCTGGTAACGGCTAGTAACCGAAAAAAAAACAATTTAAAACATTAATAGCCTTCAACGGCTAGATTTAAAAAAAAATCAAATACTTTACCCCCTATATATAACCTTTTTACCTATACATTTTTTCTCACTTCTACATCTTCAAACAATCTTTTACATTTTCAAACTAACTTCAATTCTGGCCAAATAAAAAATGTCCGACTTTCCCAACGACGGTTCTTTTTGGAACCTCCTTAATTCCGGCAACATGAATCCCGGGTCGACGTTGAATTCTCAAAGACCGCACGGTGATGCGTTTGAAAGAAATGAAATTTCTCGCTATAAGCACGAAAGATTTGTCGGAGGACGACGCATATTTTATCGAAGAACAAAAAAAGTTCATTCGAGCCAAATATAACTTGTACCGGAACTAGTCGTTAGGGCATAGTTTTTTTTTTAATTTTTGTATGTTTTTTTTTTGATTTTTTTTTAATTTCGAATGTTTTTTTTTGTTTTTAAGATTGTAATTTGTATTTTTAATTTAATGAAATGAATTTAGTTTGTTTTATAATGGAGTTTCAAGTTGGGGATAGAGTTATGCTTAAAGTTTCACCTTGGAAAGGGGTCGTACGTTTTGGAAAACGGGGAAAGTTAAACCCTAGATATGTTGGACCTTTCAAGGTGTTGGAAAAAGTTGGATCCGTTGCTTACAAGCTTGAGCTTCCTCAAGAGTTGAGCAGGGTTCACAATACATTCCATGTATCCAACTTGAAGAAATGTTACTCCGACGAACCATTAGCCGTTCCGTTGGAAGGACTACATATTGATGATAAACTTCAATTTGTGGAAGAGCCCGTCGAAATTATGGAACGAGAGATCAAACGATTAAAGCGAAGCCGTATACCACTCATTAAGGTTCGCTGGAACTCGAGGAGAGGTCCTGAGTTCACATGGGAACGTGAAGATTCGTTCAAAAAGAAATACCCACATCTCTTCACAAATCAAGCGTCTTCATCCACTACAATGTCTTAAGCTTTGAGGACAAAGCTCTCCTAACGGGTGGAGACTGTAACATCTCGCATTTTCAGGTCAATTACGACTTCATATATTTCATTATTTATTTTTAGGCTTTTACGCATTCGCTTTTAATTTTTGCGATTAAGCTAAATTGCGTAAACTAAAAATGATCATTTAACGTAAACGGATATCAAACAATTAAATGTTTACGTCAAGTAAGAGTTATAAAGTTATTAGGATGATAATTTATAACTTTACACTTTTTATTTTAGTTGGTTACGTAAAACGTTTACGTAACGCAATAAAACTATACTTTTGCATGCATGGCAAACTATAAAACCACCTACACTTCAACAAATACCCACTAATACCTATAATACCCAAAAATCTCATAAATACTTACTCCTTTCTATGCTATAACTAAATTTCATCATATACATGCATTCATGCTTGAAATTAAATCAAAAGAGCCACCAACTATCCACTAATTCACATAAACAATAGTTCTTGTTACCCAATGGATCAAACTCAATCTTTGTCTCCTCTTTGCTTCCCAACCTATGGCTAAACACAAGGAACATAAGGGAACCATAACCAAGAATGAAAGTGTGGTCATATTATCTCTTACAAGCCATAATTTGTCCCTAGTCCTAGCTCATTATTAAACAATTCTTGTTCCCTCCTTGTCCCTCCATACCTACGATTACACACAAGGAGAAGAAATAAACCATAAGCTCATGATATGACTAGTAATCTTCTCATGTTGGAAAAGGAAGCAA
>BQNB010186545.1:0-12117 GCA_026074375.1 Tanacetum coccineum
TTTAGGGCTTTTAGTGAAATTTGGTTTAACATTTAGGTTATTTTGGGTATTTTCAAGGGTTTTGTCTTCTTGTGGTTGAACAGTGTTGACCAAGGCTTGACCAGAGTTGAACTTTGCTAGAAACTGCTGGCTCTTGTGTACTTTATCCGTTCTCGTGTTCGTTTTTGTCCGGTTTTGACCGTTTTCTTGTGATTTTTGCAATATCTGTACCTACACATTCACAAACAACAAAATACATAAATACAAGAATATTTTTGCACATTTTGATCATTTAAAGGTCACTTTTGACTTGAAAAGGATATGTGATTTCTCATATATCATAGGATACAACTATTTTACATGATTTTTGGCATATAATCATATATGAATTGAAGATCAAAAGAGTGAAGAGCATATAAAATAGTGCATAAAGAAATTTTCTTGTCAAAGGGGTTAAGTGAAAAACGAATCGAACTTTTGTGCAAATACTAGTGTGTGCCTAAGTGCGACAAATGTGGAGTAGCGATTATTTCGACACTAAGACATGTAAAACCAAAGAAATAATACAAATGCTCCTTGATTTAATTTTGCTCAACCAAGATTGTCGAAAATATATATTAGATTATATACTTTTGACAACAAGTAAGAGAACATTATGCATATGTGAAAAATGCTTTTAGCATATCTCAACAATATATGAAAATTAATTTTCATGTGCTCCTAGTTATGAGAAAGACTTTTTAGAATAATAGATTGGGACTATTGTATAATTAGATATGCATTTAGATAGAGGAATTTGTTAAAGTTTGCTTATAGACTTTTCCCAATCACGTGTTTTTGTGTAAAATAGAAACCTAGACACAGAAGAAAAAAAAATTGTCAGTCAGGTGGGTGGTCCCCTTAAAATTAAGGGGGCCGCCCTTTATGAATTAAGGGGCCCGCAATCTGTTTGAAAAAATTTCTCAGGATTTTTGTCAAACAATTTTTTTTGATGATTTCTTTATTATGCGGAAAACTTAATCGATTTGTTCCATCATTCCTAGGCCTAGATGTAAGTAGTTAAATGGATCACGTTTAAGTGGTTTAGTTAGGATATCGGCTATGTTGTCTTCCGATGTGACCTTTTCTACAGAGATATTTTCTTTTTGAACATTATCGCGAAGGAAGT
Source organism: Tanacetum coccineum (assembly GCA_026074375.1). Taxonomy (NCBI): domain Eukaryota; kingdom Viridiplantae; phylum Streptophyta; class Magnoliopsida; order Asterales; family Asteraceae; genus Tanacetum; species Tanacetum coccineum. The sequence goes on from BQNB010186545.1 coordinate 1,148, forward strand.
GATGACGAATTTCAATGTGTTTTGTTCGTGAGTGTTGAATGAGATTCTTACTTAAGTCTATAGCCCATTTGTTATCACACATTATTGGAATGTCGTCTAACCTAACGCCATAGTCTATGAGAGCTTGCTTCATCCATAGAGCTTGTTGACATGCCTTTCCGGCGCTTACGTATTCCGCTTCGGTTGTGGAGATGGCAAGAGCGGTTTGCTTCTTTGAAAACCACGATGTTAGACAACATCCCATAAACGTGCAAACACCACTAGTGCTCTTGCGATCCACGTAATCTCCCGCATGATCCGAATCCGCATACACTATTGTTTCTATGCCGGATCCCTTAGGATACCATAATCCTAAATGCGTAGTGCCTTTAATGTATCGGAAGATACGTTTAACCGCTTCTAGGTGAGAGGTTTTAGGATCCTCTTGAAAGCGGGCACAAAGGCAAACACTAAACATGATATCGGGTCTACTTGCCGTTAAGTATAATAAACTACCTATCATGCCTCTATATTTGGTATTATCTACGGACTCACCTTCTTCGTCTCTCGTGAGTTTGGTTTCCGTAGACATAGGGGTCTTTATTGGCTTAGAGTCTTCTAGTCCAAATTTCTTAAGCATTTCCTTAATATATTTTGATTGATTAAAAAATATTCCATCATCTAATTGTTTTATTTGTAATCCTAAGAAGAAATTTAGTTCCCCCATCATACTCATTTCAAACTCATCATGCATGATCTTGGCAAAGTCATCACACATTTCTTGACAAGTTGATCCGAATATAATGTCATCAACATATATTTGGACAATAATGAGATTGGAGTCTTTCTTTTTAGTGAAGAGTGTGTTATCTACCATTCCCATGGAGTAATTATGTTTAATAAGAAAGGCTTTTAATCGATCATACCAAGCTTTTGGGGCTTGTTTTAGACCATAAAGAGCTTTCTTAAGTTTGTAGACATAATTAGGTTTTGCGAAGTCAATGAATCCCGGAGGTTGTGCCACGTAAACCTCCTCATTGATAAAACCGTTAAGGAATGCACTCTTCACATCCATTTGGTATAACTTAAAGTCTAGTGCGCAAGCATAAGCTAAAAGTATTCTTATGGACTCTAGTCTAGCTACGGGTGCATATGTTTCGTCATAATTAATTCCTTCTTGTTGATTATAACCTTGGGGGACTAACCTAGCTTTGTTCTATTTAATACACCATTTTCATTGAGTTTATTTTATATACCCATTTTGTTCCTATGATGGTCAATCCTTGGATTCAGGACTGTTCCCAAACATATTTGTTTTCAATCATATGACACGGAGGAATTGGTTTAGTTCCTCTTACATGGCCATTACCTAATTTTCATCTTTTAATGCCTCATTTATATTTTTAGGTTCTTTTGTTGAAATAAAGCAAAAGAAATTGCGTTTGTCTTGAGCTTGCTACCTAAGAGTTCTTTGATTTAGATTACCAATAACGTTTTCTAGGGGATGAGTTTTGGATTCTTTAATATTTATAATTTGATTATTTTCTAATGAGATATCTTCAAGATCATTACCAATGAGTTTTGTTTTACTAACCTCAATAGCTTCTTCTTCGACTAACTCATTGGTATGTGCTTAATTACACATACCGTTTTTCATTAAATCCATAATTAAATGACCAAAAAACGTTACCAACAATAATTTTTTGTTTCTATGTTTTCCAATTAATCTTGTGAAGGAAATGGATATCCGAGATAAGGTACGAAAAATCAAGCTAAAAACAGACAAACCGAGCACGGAATAGAAAAGCATGAAATGACCAATGTCAAAATCGAATCCAAAGTCACCAAGTTCAAAGTCAAAGGTAAAAACTCCGAAGCCGGAAATGTAGAAATGTTAAATGGGCCCCACCCGTACCTCATCTAATGGGTCGGGTCAGCCATTAAACATTACATGAAGGGGGGGGACATATAAGCCCAAGTCTTTTATTGGCCCAATATTCCCTTGTTTATACTATAGGCCTCAAAAACCTTTTAAATGGCCTGATCCAAAAAAAACAAATCCGTTAGGCCCTAACCCTTTTAAACATTTAACTTCAGTTAGTCTCATCGGTCTAACTTGCATTTACTCATATATACCTCAGGGACCTATTCTGGCCCACACCATCAAAACTTATACACCACAAGGACTGAATTTGCAATTACATGTATAAACATTGAGGGGCCATTTTTGCTCCAATCCACAAAAACATCACCCTGTTCAAATTATACTCAAAATTCCCGCCCAGATCTCCTCCTTCCTCCCATGTCCCTTTCCCAACTCGAACACGATTCCATCACTCCAAAAAAAACATCACCATCCAACTTCACCCCCTCATAGCCTCTTGCCACCTTGGCAATCCACAATGACCACATTGGTGGGCATTAACGACAGAAATTTAAGGGCTTGGATATAAGACCTTGGACTCTACTCAATTGAAGGCCTAGATGACTTTAGCTTATACTCACCAACAAAACACATTTCCTCAATCCTCTCAGCAAACAAAACACAACTAAAAGAAGACAAAGACTCAAAGAGAGGCAAGCTCTGAGACGTGTTTTATTAATAGGTTCATGTGATAAGACATTTGCAGAAGGTTAGGTAAAAAAAAATTTTTTTTTTTTAGCTTAATCCTAGTTTAACTTTAGCTTATTGTACTTCTTCTTTTAAATCTTGTATGTTGTTAAGTTAATGAAATTTAAAGTTAGGTTTTTTTAATCTGTCTAAGTTTATTTGTGTTACAAAAGTTTTTCAAACAAGCCATTATAAGCTCTCATTTAAGCATTTTATTAATCTGTTTTATGTCAAATGCTAAACACTTAAGAAATTTTATAGAAACAAAAAAAATTCCACCATTCAAATTACCTCAGCGAATATTGGATGATAAAGCTAATCTTGGGAAAGGGCTTATAGACCTATAGCTTGTCTCTTTGACATGCTAGAGATTGTAGAATCTTTTTTATAAGCACTGTTTTGAGCAAAGGGTAATTGTATGTTTTCTTATTTTTCAAGTTTTTGTGATTTTTACTATTCCTTTTGCTTTATTTTTTATGCTTATCAATTGCGTTTTGTTGCTTATTTGCTGTGTTTTATGCTTTATATGTGTTTTTTGTTGCTTATTTTATCTTTATTTGTTTAAGTTTTATGCCAAAACTGCCTTTATTTGCCTCAAACAATCTATTTCTTTTGTGCTTATCTTAGTGCTTATTTTCTGGTTAAGTTTGCTTCATTTATGCTTAATATGGTTTTTATGTTTATATGTCTTTAGAAATCTCAGCTGAAAAGGATCTCTCTTAAAGTTTAATTTTTGATTCTTAATCTTAAGGGGTGTTGACACAAGATGTAAAAGTGGGTTAAGTTTTGTTAAAAAAAAACCTTTGGGTCACCATTGCTTTCTTTAACAATCATATTTAGTTGATTTTAATTGTTTTTATAAGTTTTTTAATCTTGAACATTGTTTTCAAGTTTTTCTAAAAAGATCTTATGAAACTAGTTATGACAAACAGTTTATAAGTCTTATTGAATTAATTTTTTTTAAACAATCTTTAAGATTCTTTTTGTGTCTTTTTATGTGTCCAAATGCAGTAGCAAAAACATCCTTTTTAGTGTTCTTGTGTTTATTACAGTCTTGTCTAAAATTTTCTTTATAGTCTTTTAGCTTAAGACTGACATTTTTCAATCCCAATTATCAAATTGTTTAACTTGTTTTTAGACCTAAAATTTTGTGCAACAAGCTCATGGAGCTTGTCTCAATCTGTTTTTATTTATTTGAAAATTATTTGCTTATTTATTTAGTTATTTTCAGGCCTGCTTTTTTGCCATTTGTTTTTAAGAAAACCAAAAAATAGTGCATAATCTTGTGACATCACTTTTTCATTAGATTTTAAGTTGCTTATTTGATTTTTAAATCTTGTTTTATTTTTTGTTTTAATTAGCCCTTAAGCTGTACTTAAGCTCATATAAGCCCATCCCTTCATAAGTTCATTTCTAAGTGCTGAAAATTAAGCCCCTAGGTGGTCCCCTAGGCTGTTCAGTATGAAATTGGTCCATTAGCTTATTTTGATTTTCTGGCTTATTTGTCTGCTTTTATTGGCTATTCTTGTATGCATTGTCGCTTTAGGTTGGAATAGCCATCTTTTTTTGCTTGATTTATTCTTGCATTAGCTTATGCCCTCATTAGCTTCGTTAGGTCCTTAGTGTTAATTTTAGCTGTCTGCCATTTTCTAGGCTTTTTTTCGCGATTTCCAATTTTCATAAAAGTTGCTTTTTTTAAGTTGCTTATGTTACCTGGTTTTCAAGTTAAAAAAGGTAATTTTTATTTATAAAAGGAGTAGGCCCAGGCTCGAACCCTGGACCTCCCCTTTTTCATACTAATGTCCACACTCCCACACACTAACCAGTAGAGCAGTAGGGCCATATGGTTTTATTATGTCTTGCATTATTTAAGTTATAACCCTTTTTTGCTTTTTAAGACCTTCAGACCTTTACAGCTCTATTTACGGTCTTATTTATAAGATGTTTGATCGTGTTTGAATTTTTCCTAGGTTTTTTATAGCATAAACTATTTTCCTGCATTTTTTCGTATCTTTCCAAAATTGTTTTTCTATTTTTTAATCATTTATTTTTCTTTAAACTGTTTTTACTCATAATAAATTATTAAAAAGTTAATAAAATATAATTCTTTTTATCAAAATTTTCTTTTTTCATATTTTTCTAGGAAAATTATTTTTGCTCTGTAGGGTTGTCTTTTGCAAAATTTCATTTTTTAAAGAATACGAGATTCGTTCCCTTCAGTTTTTTTTGTGTTTTAATGCTCAAAAACAATTCGTTTTCGTTCTAGTTTTATTAATCTTACTTTTTAGTTAATTAGAGTCTATTAAAAGTGAAAAAAAAAATCATTTTTGGTTAATTATTGACAAATATTGGGGTTTTTAGTCAACATTTTTAGATTCACCGTCATCGTTTTAGCTTTTTTATCTTAATTTTGTGTGCCTATTTTCATGTTTTAGAGTAGATTGCTTTAATTCTCCGTAGATTTAGAGAATCCTATCCAAATCTCTTCCATTCAATCATAAAAGGTCATCCCAAACTCTCAGACTTTCCAATTCACTCTAGTTTTGGGGATAAAACGGACCGGGAATATCATATACTACTTCCGGTTTCATTGATTTTGTAGATTGTGATCCTTATTATATATTTATATTTATTTATAAGTATGTATTTATTAAGGGTGTAATCCGTCTCAAATCAATTTTTGGCGCCGTTGCCGAGGAGGAGTGTAAGCGTTTGTCGTTTCATTGTGTTTGGATTATTTGTGCTTGAAGACCCTTCTTTATGAAGTTCTCATTCCTGTTTGTGAATATTTTCTTTTTATTATTATCATAAAAATCCAAAAATATTTTCCATTTCTTTTTAGTATAATATAAAATCAAAAAAAATATATATATCAAATCAAAAACATAAAAACATTGTCTTTAGTTATCAATAAAAATCACAAGTTGGTAAAAGAACACCAACATATAATACTTTCAACTGAAGTATTATCCCTCAATAAGTTCCCGAACCAAAGAATCAAAAACTTACTTTTTGTGTCACTTGCGAGAGGTACGGTTCACCTTTGAAAAGTGAAACAAACTCAAAGAGGGGTATAAGGCGGTTGTTCCTAGGAACTAACGACCCTATAAGGAAAAGGGTTTTAATAGTCGCGCTATTTTATTTCATTCGCTCTTTGTGCGTTTTTGCTTTTCGAAGATTAACCGTGAATCTTGTTGATTATTAGGTTTAAGTTGTCTTATCTCATTGTCCGTTATTAAAATAAATCTTTGTGAATCAATTGTTGAAAAACCAAAAAAAAAATTAATTAGCATAAATTCTCTTTTTAGTGCATGCGCACTCGTTCTAAATCCTGTAATTTTACCATCATCAACAACAAGTCCCACCGACTTTTGTTGAACCATTTGATCTTGAAGAACCTATTGAAAGTCAAGATCCTCCCGTAGTTACGATGGCTGATACACGTACTATGGCATAATTGCTCCAAGCACCCACCGAGGGTTACGAGGATGCAATCGTTGTTCTCGCGATCACCGCGGACAACTTTGAGCTTAAACATGGTTTGCTCACTCTTGTGCAAAATAAACAATTTTTCAGACTTGATAAAGAAGATCCTCATGCTCACATTCGATATTTCAACAAGATCACTTCTACTTTGAAGTTCCCAAACGTCCCGAGCACGTCGATTAAGCTTATGCTTTTTCCATTTTCCCTCGAGGGGGCCACCCGGATTTGGCTTGAAAAAGAACCCCCTCGATCGATTCTTACTTGGGATAATCTTGTTTCGAAATTCATCAACCAATTTTTCCCTCCCTCCAAGACAACAAATCTTCGTAATGAAATCACAAATTTTTAACAAAGATTTGATGAATATAACTGTAGATCCTCATTATGTCCAATAGTATGGATTGTAAAGTGTCACGCGGCACTTAAGGTGAGGTAAGATTGGCTGGAAAGCAAATCCGGCAAAGATGGAAGGTTTTGTCTGTTTGGCCTTCCGCCTTTCTCGGTATAAATTTTAAGTTTTTTCAACTTAGGGGTTAGGGTTAACGGTGTAAGGTTGCAGGGACTATCTGTGTTAGTCCCCAAGGACTAACAATGTAATTGTGTTAATGGGGTTATGGTTTGGGCTGTTGGTTTAAATAATTGGGTCGGTTTGGTTTATTTTAGACTTTGGGCTTTTTATTGTTTAAGGCATAATGGTTTTATGTTAATAGTTGATACCGGCCCCATTAACTGAAGAACGGGTTGGCCCACTAAGATGCATAAGCCTTTGGCTTCGGTTTTCCACGCTCTTTCCAATCTCGTGCTCGGTTTTGTCCGGTTTTTGCCTTGTTTTTGTCTTTTTGTGAATATTCGTTACCTGCACAGTAAATACACAAAACAAGCATATATTTGGCATTTTAAGTCCGTTTTTGGTCATTTAAGCTCGTTTTATTTAGGAAAAGGTATGTGTATTTAAGCACATACCATTAGGCTAAACTTGGTACTGCCAGGCTACCGTTAAAACTGTTTGGGGCATAACAGATTTTTGTCAATTAAATATAGCCGTTGAGATATTTTTGCCAAATATTTCGCTTATAGGGGTCTATAATTTTGATAATTCTTGATCTTTCTTTCACTTATAGGTTTTCTTCAAGATAAAGAATCTATTTTATTCATTCGGTCCAATCAAAACCCTTAAGCGATGTCTATAAAATCTCAATTAACTTTGCCAAACTCTCATACTCTCATTAACGAACATTCACCCATAACCCTTATCATAACTCAATCACTAATGGCGAATTTGGAATTCTGCGACAAACACAACATGGTTGCTTATCTAAAGAAACTAACTGGGAGTGAAGGATTCCAAGAAATAGTAGATTTTCTCAATGGTAGTCCAAATAAGGTAGCTCTTACTAAGAATCCTACTATCTATGTTTCTCTCATTAAAAGTTTTGACAGACTGCTACTGTCAGAACAGTTGATAATGGAGAACAAGAAATAATTGCCACAGTTGATGGCAAAGAATTCACTATTACTGACGCATCTGTTAGGAGACATCTTTAATTAACAGATGTAGATATTATTGGTGTTTTGCCAACTACTAAAATTTTTGATCAACTCTCACTAATAGGGTATGTTTTCACTGATGATAAATTGACTTTTCAAAAAGGCAAATTTTCTCCTCAGTGGAGATTTTTGATCCATACCATCCTACACTGTCTTAGCCCTAAGAAAACTTCTTGGGAACAATTTAGTAGCAATATAGCAACTGCTATTATTTGCTTGGCCACAAACAAAACTTTAACTTTTCTAAATTGATTTTTTATCCTTTTTGAACAGATCTTACTTAGATTGTTTAAAGCTTAGTTATATTAGATAAATCCAAGACAACTATAGTAGAAACTAAGATTGAGAATATCACAAACTATGCGGAATCTAGTTTGCAATACTAAGAAGAACAATGAAACAGTAAAAACAAGATCTTTACTAAACTTTCAATATATTGAATACTATTTTGAATTACAAAATAGCTATGAATACTAACTATGATTGCTATGCAAAATACTAATATGAAAACTATGTGAAAAACTGATATCTAGATCTATGCCGTAGGGTTCCTTTTATACACTAAGGAAACCCTAATGGGCTTACAAAACGCGTCAAGTGATTATGATCTTTTCTATAAGTAAACATAATCTCTTAAACAAATAAGTTTATACATATCTTCTTTACAAATAATTGATACTTATCTTCATAAGTATTCTTGTTCTTCAATCAACCTTTAACTCTTCTCTGATATGTCTTTGATCTCATCTTTGACAGCATTAATCCTTCCAGCAGTTGTAATTACTCAGCAGTTGTAACTGAGCACAAGCAACATTAACTACTTAGAAGTTTACTCTAGCAGTACTAACATACACTAACAGTACTAACTTTAGTACTAGCAGTAGTAACTACTTAGTATATTTTTAGTCTTCATCTCTGAGCAGTCTTAACTTCTACTAGCAGCAGTAACTTTATACTAACAGTACTAATTATACTAACAGTAGTAACTTTATACTACCAGTACTAACTACTTAGCATAATTTTCATTAGTATTACCAGCAACACTAAGTTATGCTTGACAACACTAATATATACCTGAGCAGTAGTAACTCTAAGAATCATCTTAAAGTCTTTTAAACCCAACAATCCTCCCCTAAACTTGATGTTCATATTCTCAATCTTCAAGTTTCATTAAAAGTCTTTACCATCACCAGGATGATGCATTCAAACACTTCATTGACCCTTTTCTAGCTTTGTTATGAGCTTGAGTAGTTGATAACACATCTCATTCTAATGATCAGCTTGAAGCTTCTTGTTCAGCATGTTTTAAATTGTTATTGGTGTAAGGGGGTATCTTTTCTCAACCAACATAAAGATGTGTAGATTTTTAAACCTTACAAAGTGTACTCCACAGTTATCAAACAGCTTCCAAACAGTCACTTTGTACCCTTATAGATTTCTCCATACTTCACTCTTTATGTCAGGTTCAAATATTACTTTCAAATTACCCCATAACACTCTTTTATAATCATCCTCTGGCCTTGTATTCTCATGTTTAGCTTTAACCAACTTCCAAAGGGTCTCTAAGTTCTCTCTATCAATACCTTAAAGCATCTTTATCATTGATGAATATCTTTTTGAGCTTCCATCAACCCTTATTAATTTAAAGTATTTCATCCTTACATCTTTATCAATCTAGTATTCAACAATCACTAGAGGCTTAGTAGCTAGAGGTATAGCATTAATTGCTACCTCATCATCCTTAACTATCTCAATATGCTTTTTCATTTCTGCCTCCTCTTGATCATCTTTTTCAACTTCTACATGCTCATCTATCTTCTGCTTCTTTGACATATCAGTTTCAAGTTCATCCCCTTTCTTGTTTAGATCTACTTTCTGCTTTTTTCTTACTGCCTTTCACCAACTCTGTATTCATATCTACAAAAGTGTTTACCCTTTTCATCTCTTTATCAAACATTTCCTGGATCTCATCATAACTTTTGCTCTTTAGTTGATTGTGTTTGTATCCAGCCATGTTCTTCAAATAGGTAGACATTGTATTTCTCTTTTGTGCCTTAGTTGGTGGCTTGCTCCTTTTCTCTTGAGCTCTAATCTTTGCAAAGTGTTTCTTTCTTCTGTTCATGAGCTCTATAAACAATCTTGATCTTTCTTCAATGGTTATTTCTCCCTGTTCTTGTTCTTCTGTTTGCATTTGTTGAGCTAATTGAAAGTCAGCATCCATCATAGCTGTATGTTATCCCATGATTCAAGTAAAGCTATGTTGGCTTCTTCTTCTTTTTGCCTTGCAAGCCTCTCTTCTTCTTCCAATTCAGCTTGTAGTTGAGCTTCAAGATTTCTAGCAACTTCTTCATCCATTGCAATTTGATCTTTCTTCTTCAATGGCACTTCAGGCTCCACCATTATTCCTTTGCCTTTGTCTTTAGCCTGTGGAAGTTGTGATGCTTGTAAAGATGATGATGTTGTTTTGAATTCACTTGGCTCTTGAACTACAACCCCTCTAGCCTTGGGTCTTGTAGTTGTAGTTGTTGTAGCAACAGATGTAACAGCTTTGGGTTTAGCTGCTTTGATTTCTATCAGAGTCTGAGCCAGAGTCAACTCATCAATAGTTGTTGTTGGAGCATTGACAGTAGTAACTTCAACATTAGCAGTAGTAACTACTTCACCAGCAGTAGTAACTGGATCAGCAGCACTAACTTCCTTTTCAGCAACATCTTTTTCCTGCTCTTCCAACACACCTGTATCAAACATCAGGTTGTCATCATTCATCTCTTGAGTCTCATCCACCAGAGTCACTTCTACATCAGCATCAAGATCAGCAATTTTCCTCCCCTATTTGGATGCATCATTAGAGGATTTTACCCTGCTAGCTGATCCGACCTTCCTTAATCTCTTGAACCCTCGTGTTCTTGACTTCCTTATCTATTCCAAACTCTTTACTCTTCTTTTTAAGCTCTCAATCTCTAAAACTTGATTAGATTTTGTAGTCTCTAGTGCAAGAACTCTTAACTGTAATTGGGTATAAAGATTCATCAATTCAATAAGTTTCATTCTATCCTCACTACTTTGAGGTGGATCACAGGAAGGGGTAGATACATGAGCCTCATCAAGAGTCTCTTCAGTAGTAGGCTCTGTAGGAGCACTATCTTTCCTCTCTTTTCTCCTTGACTTCTTCTTTTGAGGTTTGGATGATGATGGTTGAAAAATAATGGGTGTCTGTTGAGAATCAGTAGGAATGTCTAAATCTACACCCTCTTCTTGATTAGTTTGAACCATCATTGTTGCAAACAGGGGTGTTACTCTCCCTCCCAAAAAAATATTTTCCTTCTCTTTTCATGTTGGCAAAGAT
>BQNB010186547.1:0-12116 GCA_026074375.1 Tanacetum coccineum
TAAGAACACACAAATCATGACTAGCAGAAAACAAACAGACATTACATGTAGAACACACATATTCATCATTTGAATTTAAAACATCATGTTTAACATTCGAATTACAATCTGAGATAGAATTGTTCTTATTCAAATTAAACTTAATGTTCCTAGGGTGGACTTCTACTTTATTCTTCCGGCTACTGCTTGATGGTCGCTGGATCCTATCATTCCTTGTATTGCTCATAGGCTGTGATCCACTAGCATTAGTAGAGCTTTCTACTACCGTAGAAGGCAACAAAAATTTGTTAGTCTGATGAATGATGTTTTTGGCTACATATTTGTATGTACCCTTGATAGATGTTTCTTGTGATGTAACTACCTTAGGTTCGTCAATCGATTTGGGCCATGTAGCAGGAGCCCAATTAAATCTCCCACTACGTGTAGATGGACATGAGCCACAAGCATAGTGTAACAATTCTTAGAAGGTCTTGAGGCACTAGATTGATGTAACAAATCCTAAAGTTTAGCCATGTGCTTCTTAGTTGCATCTAAGTAATCCTTATGCACATTTTTGTTATTCCTAAAGTAGGAATTAACTAGTTCTGAGGCAATTTTGAACATTTCTAGGGCAATCACATTGGAGTTTCTTTCTTTTTAGCACTAGTACTCGAGTGTGTAGTGATTGGTTTTGTCAAATCATTTATTGGAAAATTAATTTCCACACTTTTTCCTCTTAACATTACGTATGCACAAACTAATCTATAATACTTCATATCTTGATGATTACAAGTATTCTTCTATTGCACTTGGAGAGGAAATATTGGATCACTTGTAAATAAATGTTTATACAAGTTAAATAATCAAAGACTAGAAAATATGTAATCTGATTAAAAACAGAGAAAACTATGTACAAAAAGGTAAAAAATATGTGGGAACAATCCACTATTTATAGGCAAAGATTGGGAGCCGTAAGCCTGACGGTCCCTTACCTAAGTCTGGCGGTCCCTTTATCAATAAGGGGCCCGACAAGCCTATAAGGGGGCCGGGCAGTATATGACGCTCCTAATTTTTTCCTTTTTCTAGGAAAATGTTTGCTGGTTCAGGTTTATTGGATTTTAGGGGGGGACCTGAAATGTGATTTTAAATATTTATATAAATAAAACATTTTTTTAATTACAAAAATATTTTGTCTAATTTATTTTTGTAAAAAGGTTTTGTTACATTTGTAAAAATATAAAGTTTAAGACAAAAAGGTATTACTTTGATCATTTAACACATTAATAATTTGTTTGTTCATACCTTAAGTGATTTACGCCGAAATGGAAATTTACGACTAATAATTTGTTTACGTTTAATTTTACATAGAATGTTTTTACATTTTGTGATTATCAAAACGTAGGGAAGTCAAAAAATATAAATAACGTTTTTAGACATTATTTGTATTAACCTGATGAGACTGAGTACATAGGTGTCGTTAATGTTGTTGATGAAACTCTTGGCTTTGTAATCTTCTCCATGAGCTTCACACACCACTATTTGTCTGCAACACTTGTCTACTGTGACAATGTTAGTGCTATTTATATGATTGATAATCCTGTTCAGCATCAATGGACGAAACACATAGAGATTGATATACATTTTATACATGATATGGTTGCTCAGGGACAAGTTTGTGTTTTTCATGTGCCGTCTCGTTACCAATATACCGACATTTTCACCAAGAGGTTGCCATTTTCTATTTTTGATGAGTTTCGTATCAGTTTAAGTGTTTGATCATCTCCCGCTCAAACTACGGGAGAGTGTTAGACATACTATATTATGTCCAAGCTATTTGGCTTTATTATTTCTTATTACGCCTAGCCCGATTATGCATTGTATCTAGAATAATCATTAAGGATAATATATTGTGACATTGTGTTAATAATAGGCAAGTCAATTTACACTTATGATATAATGCTCTTTTGTGGGGAACCTTTGTCTGCAATTTTCGTCCCCACCTAAAGTGAAATGACCAAACTACACTCGTTTTCTTCCTTTTTAATTTTCCTCTTGATTCTTTACGCTTTTAGATCATAACAAGTAATGGATGCCCGCGCTTTGCTGTGGGAAGTTTTGGTTAACGTGTATGATGGTTATCTACGACATTGATTAGTGGGCACAACTGAAGCCATGAACAACTACTTATCATAGGACCAAGCACTTGATATTCTATAATAGGCTCTCGGGGAGCATTGAAACCATAGCCATAAGCCAACATCAGCCTCTCATCTTTCCCTCCATTAGGTAGAACCTGTAACCAATCACAAAGAAAGACGTCGCCATCTTTTTCATAAAGTATGTCGAGTCAAACAATTAGAAAATTTAAAGTAATGATAATAAGGTTCCGCAATATGGTGTGATTAACGTAAACGTAATAACCAACTTCAGTCTAGTACCATTTCCTCATGAACGAGCTGATTTTTGGGTCTGAATGGTACAAAGTTAATTCAAATGCAATTGAATTATTAGCTATAAAGATTCAACCTTCTAAACCATACCCACTGAACCTTTACAATCTATCTATATATTCGTTTATCTTATTAACATATATATGATTTATTTCTAAATATGCCAACACACATTACAACGAACTCTAGTGTGAATACACATGTTACTGTCAAAATGAGTCCATCTTGGATTTAGTAACTTTTGCACTTTTTATCTTTCTATGAGGATTATAATTTTTAGAGAAAATTCCGTCCTAACTGATCATGTGTATTCATTATAGTTGAACATGGCTGCCAAAGTCTGTTATGCGTGGTCATCCATGTAGTATGTATCTGATGGCGGTAATGAACAAAGGAGTAAGAGGTCATACCTTCCCAAACTCCTCAACCACCTGGAGCAGGATCCATCTCCATTTTTGTACTTTGCCTTTGTCGTCTACTGCGTATCCAATATGTATGTGTTAGCCTCAAAATATTGAGTCGAACAATGGAAGTTCGTTCATAATTATATTAGGTCTCAGTCACTAAATTAATATATGTTGTAATAGGCTAGACGGGTAAACGGGCTCTTATTTGTAATCTAATCGGTCACGTGTATCAGGCGAAAGCCCAAGTAATCCTGAGCCCGGCCCGTAGAATTACTAAAGGCATGAAAGCCTTTTAGTCTTAACTATAAATACCCCTCTCCAAGGATGGAAAGGGTGTTGGTCTCATTTGTAAACATTCTCTTACAAGTTAATTCAACCATTCTCTTTCATATTCTCTCTCTTGTTTCTCTCTCTAAACTTCTTCTAATTTCCTTCTCTTTTCTTCTTGAATTCGTGTAACTAGTAATGAAGTGAAGTGATTACGGGTAACCGACATTTAATATTCTTCTCGATATGTCTCTTGGAATCGATAACATTTACGTACCTAGAAATGTTGATTAATATCGACACAGGCGTGTAAATGCAGTTCGAACAGGAGTTTCAAATGCTTTCAAAACATGTCATTTCTATTTTTCTTGATGGCTTATGTGCAAATATTAGTACGTAACCGGGACTTCAAATAAAGGAAAGTTTATCTATAAATATAACTTATCCTAACAACGAGAAATTCAACTTTTCTTAGTCTTGAGCTGTTCTTACCAGACATTCAAAGTTTTAAGCTCAAGAAAAAGGATAGTGTACGCATAAGTGCGCTTACCCTTAGAGTTGGAAGAGAAGTCTTCTAACATGATGTTTTTCAAAATGTTAAACACAATTTTTTCAAGAATTTCTCACTGACGATTCATAATCTTTCAAAATTGTGTGCTCAACAATGCTAACCCTCAATTTTATATTCATTTTACAACTTGGTATTATTGTTTTTGGTGTCAAACATATGTAAAATTTAGGGGGAGCAAGTTTATGTTCCATGTAATTCATGCTAAGTAAAAGTTTTCCCCATGGTATTTTAATACAAATTTTAATCACAAAGTATTTCAAAAACTAAGTAAATTAGTATTTAAAATAAGGGGAGAAATATATTTAAAATGTGATCCTGAAAATAATAAGTGATTTATCGACTCAAAGTGCTTGATACTCTTCGAAAAAGGTTTTATGGTTACGATCTCATACCCTACAACATCTTATTTTCATGATGATTCTGACGTCATAAGGTGGTTAGGTTAGGTATTAGTCCTATGATCCAAGCAAGAACCAAAGAGATCTACTACCCAAGGACAATCCATAGTTAAAATAGCAAGCCTTAGTATGATTAAGGATATAAATGAGTATAAGGAATAATGCCGACTAAGATTGAGCTAACACTGGAACAATCACAACAAGGTGTTAGTAATGACGTCTTGGTAAGCATTGAAGGGGTTAAATAATGAAAAAGAAATGTATGGATAAAGGGTGAAATAAAAAGCCCTCCCTACACATTATGCAGAACCAGGTCAAATACATAATCTATCGGTTTTTCACAGAAAAATTCTAATATTATGAGAATGACATCATGGACCCTGTGAGTGCAATGTACAACCCTTCCCATCCATTAAGTTTCTCTAACAGAAACTTGGTCTCATTTTTCAATGAAGATTACACACGACTTCTATTGACTTTCCCTCATCCAAGTTAGTTGATAATTGAATAGGTGGCAGTCTCTTCCAGTCTTTGATACTAAAAAACCAAAACGCACTAATCAAGTCCTAAAGCAAGAGATCAATAAAATAAATCTCATAGGACACATTTCTTACAAACACTTAGTTTGAACATAGCAGTTACAACTATAAAAACAAGAGTCCTACGAATTATCCTTGTTATTTTGCCAGAACATCCGAGTGATACTTTAGTATTCACTGTGAAGATGGAAATCCTGCTTGAGCCAACATCAAACAAGCTATTGGTAGGTGACTTGCGCAATTCTATATGAATCAAACTTGTGTCAAGTGGAAAGAAATGACAGTGCGATTCTACATGAATCAAACTTGTTCCACTAAAATGAATTGATAGTTTAATCAGAAAGATAGTAACTATTTGATTCACTCTTACCGTGTTGTCTACTTTGAGACGCTTCGGTAATAAGAACGGCTAGTGCAACTGCGAAACCCTGTCAAGAAGATTCCAATGTGAATTCCTATCTCTGATCACAGGCATTATTTTATACATATTAAAGGGAGTCCGTGTCATACTGCAACCTTAATCAAATAAGTGATCAAAGACACTCTCGTCTATATAGTGTTTGATTACCACTAACGTAACTTGCAAGTTATACGGTGGTGGTTAGTATCCCATCCAGCAAAGTCGGGATTTTTACAAATGCTCATGCTCAAACTACAAAGACATACTATAAGCATCAAGATTCAAGAATCAAGAAAGCTTAAGAATTAAAGATAAAGACTTCCGCAAACTCTGATATTAAAGATAACTCCTTAGAAATCAAGCTTCGGGGGAGATTATTAAAGAGCTTTTAAGATGATGCAAAGTATAAGCATGTTGGTCAAGACACAAGATCGCAAGGTGGCAAAGACGATTAAGACAAACAAGGAAAAGATTTAGAGATCTCGAAATCAAAGACGAAGTCGAAAGACAATGACAAAGGCTAAAGATCAAAGATCACAAAGCATGAAGGAACAAGCCTACAACATGATAAAGACCAAAGACTCAAGAACTCAATGACAAAGCAATCTCAACAAGTCCAAGGAAGCAAGATTCACGATCTCACCTCAGGAATTTGAAGACCACAACATAGGGAAGATTGTTACCCAAATAAGTCCTGTGAACATGAGAACTCAGAATCTGCATGGAAGCCTCTCTCGAGAAGATTTTTGGCATTCAGATAACGAGTCTAACATGAAAGCTTGGAATCTCACAAGAAACAAACTAAGGTGAGATTGGTTAAGCCTCAAATTATATTATTAATCTCGGTCTTTATCTCATGTATGTTGTAATAGGCTAGAAGGGTAAACAGGCTCGTGCACGTAATCTAATCTTGTACTAGTTCCGGACTAAGGTCCATTGTAATCCCGAGCCTGGCCCAAGACATTAAACCACGGCCCAACAAGCCTTATAAGTTTGGCCCATTAAGTGGTATAAATACCCCTCTCTAAGTGTAGAGAGGGTGTTGGTTCTCGTTTTTATCATTCCACATTTGCTAGAATTTAAACACTCTTCTCTCTCTAAACTTCTCTCTACAATTTTCTTCTTATCATCTTTCTATTTTCTTGGTTACCATGGTGAAGTAAAAGTGATCTTGGTTCCTACTACACTCTTTGTAGATCATAGTTCGGAGTATATAGTTCTTTAGCAGACATGTCGGGGAAACTTCTTTTAGGTCTGGTAAGATTGAGTTTCCTTTGGGAACGATGCCTCGGGTGAACATGTGTAGAGCTACTCCTAAGTGAACAATGAAGTCCTTGTCAAGGTTTAATAATTTGTTTTGGGTGAGGAGCAGTAGCATGTATTTGATGTTGTTTAGATGTAAGTCTGGAAAATCACGTTCTTTGAACTTGTACAGTTGCTGATCAGCTCTCCTCACAACAATTTCTTTCAAGTAACTATAGCCGCATTTCTTCTCAACTGCAACACTAACAACACTCAGGATTCTCATTTTTTAGAAGACAACATGATTGGACGTCTTGTTGATCATGGCTCTATAAAACTATTGTCTTTGTTGTCTCTAGTGTTTAATCCCAAGAGTTGCATCCTTGTCCATAGGGCAAGTAAGGATTGACTTCCACATGTTTTGGGAATCATGTCTGCAATTTATTCAGGCAATACCTAAACAGCCAGTGTCTTGGTAATGGAGGAGGAGTATGTTCTTTCTGCTTTATCCTATTTCAAGTATTCAAGGTCGTTATTGAAGAAGACTTCAATAGGGATTATAAGTCTACTTTCTTTCGCTTGTAAGGGTAGAGGCTTTCTCATATCAACTGGGCAGTCGTAACCTTCAAGATTTGTCCAGTCAAGCTAATCTATCAAAGCACGAAAGCATTCCTCCATATTGTATTCCAGTTCAACACAACTTTTGCAGGTTCCTTTGAGCAGGTTGAACACTGGACCCACTAACACTTCTCTTGTAAGCTTGGTTAACTTGAGACGATTCATAGCATATGCAGAAAAGTCAATAGTTTTACTCATCAACTCATCAAATGTGAGTGGTGGTTTTTCAGCATTGATCATTTCATTGAACCATGGTTGTTCTGGAGCATCATCAATAGTCTTGACAGTGTTCCAATCTGGTTCAGGTGTCTCAGGTCTTGGAGGTTGAGTGAACCAGTCCGGCTTTGGAATCTTTGGTCTGGGATCTACGTGTGGCACATCAACATCATTTGCCACATTATCAAAGGTTGGTTCTTTGAAATCCATTTGTACCTCATGCTCATGTTCTTTTAATGATTGGTCTGTAGGTGCAGATTTACCAGTTTTAGAAGATTTGGATAGAGGTTTACCTTTGGTAGATTCCTTGGGAGTTGAGGATTTCTTTGAAGATTCAGCTTCCTTTCTAGTTCTCCTCTTCTTTGACTCTTTTCCCTGGTTTGGTCCAGCTGGAGGGTCTTCATCTTGATCATTTTCATGATTTCTTTTTAAAGAAACAGTTTGACCATATGATTAAAAGAGATCTTTGTCCAGTAGGTAAGAGTTAACCAATCCATCATAGAGAATCTTTTGTTGATCAGCAGTTCAATACGACTAACTTCTCTTCATCTTCTCCATAACAATCTTCTTTAGCTCGAATTGAGTTAAAAATTATGCAATGGCATAAGAGGATTGGGGTTGAGAGGAGGATTGAGCTTAAACGACTAGAGTTTGCTCAAGTGTTTCCTTTATTATGCTTTGAATCACTGGAGTGGTGAAGTCAAATATTGCCTTTGGTAGAATCTTTGACAGTTGATTTGTGACTTCATTGGTAACTGACGAGTCAATGAACTCCTTCTACTCTACTTTCTTTACAACCAGTTCCTTTTTGAGTCCTTCAGTATGTGACTGAAGTACTTTCTGAAGTTCATCTCCTATGTTTGATCCAAGTGAGTCCTTGACTATGGATGGTACTTGGGATTTGATGGACTCAAGAATAGCTGCAGAGTGATCAATTTGTTTGAGTTCCTATACATCCTTTTCAAGAGCATGAAATTTGTGTAGAAAGGAATCAATTGCTTCGAAGTTGATAACTAGAGCAGCTGGATCTTCTGTTTGACTTGTGGGGGGGGGGGTGTTTTTGGGGGGTGTGTGTAAGTTAGTGTTTGAGTCAGATGGTGGTTGTTGTGTTGGTTCGGGAATGACCGACACTTTGACTTCATGAAATGGTTCATTCTAAACCAAATGTACATCTTGTTGG
The DNA here is from genome assembly GCA_026074375.1 of Tanacetum coccineum. Classification (NCBI taxonomy): domain Eukaryota; kingdom Viridiplantae; phylum Streptophyta; class Magnoliopsida; order Asterales; family Asteraceae; genus Tanacetum; species Tanacetum coccineum. The sequence goes on from BQNB010186547.1 coordinate 8,268, forward strand.
ATTTCAATATCCATCATGTAAGTGATCTCTTTATCGGTATTTTCAGGAAAGTACCAATAAGAGATGCATTAGGAGAGTTGACAAGAAATTGATTACCGAAATTCGATGAGATCGAGTGACTAGAACTGGATTGTATAAATTATGACTTCTCTTTGTTTGTCACTAAGTCAGGAGCTCCTACTTTAGCTTCTTTAGCTTGATCATCTCCTTTGGGTTCTTCTTCAGTCTTTTGATCTTCACCTTTAGTATCATCTTCTTCATGTTCGGAATTAGCAGTTTCTTCTTCCTCTGTTTCAGCAACAGTCTCTCATTACATAGACATTTCATGATCATCAGATTCTGATTTCATTTTTTCATCATCAGTGTTGGTAATATCAAAGCTCTTATCATCGGCATCAGATTCTTCTTCATTTTCTTCATCAACATTCTCTTCTTCATTAACACTTTCATCCTCATCATCTTCCTCTTCATTGTCATCATCTTCATCATAATCTCCATTCTTATCTGTATTAGTCCTCTTCATTAGTAGAACCCCAACAACGTCAATCACATTGAGCTCATAATTTTATAATGTCCTCCTTGGTAACCTTTGCGAAGTGCCAACTCCTTTACTTGAGACTGCTGAAACTCCTGTTAACTCATCGGGAACCCCTGGTGAAACACTAGTTCCTTCACTTGAGCTTCCAGTCTTGTGCTTAAGTCAGCTTACACGTTGGCTATCTTTGATTGATTTATGAGTATCAATTCCTAATAGTGCAGCCTCAAATAACATCTCAATGCCTTTTAGTTTTCTTGATGATTCTTGTGTTTTCTTGACAGGGAAACTCGGAGGTTCTTGTATGACAATAGCTCTAGGTGTCCTTATCTTTCTGTTAACTTACCTATTTTCTAGTTCTCCTTAAGATTCATCTGATTCATCACAAAGTACTTGCTTCTTCTTTGATGGTTTCTTCTTCTGCTTAAAGGCTTCTCAGTGTAACAGTATCTTTACCTCTTTTACTACTCTTCCCTCTTTTATTCTTCCTTTGGAGGGATTAAGCTAGTGGAATTTTTGAAGTACATCTAGTAAGCTTCAGATTCCTTGATTTCATCAGTGATCCATGTATCTGGAAAAGGTTTTCCATATACTTGGTAAAGGTCTCCTTTGTTGATGAACTTCAATCTTTCCAGCAATCCATCATCAGCAATAGTGTGATATGGTGAACCGTCTCGCTTGGAGATTGACTTGTGTTGAGACATGAAGTGATGAATGATGGCTTTGGTGAACCTTGGATATGGCATGATCTCACGTCTTCTGACCTTTGTCTAACGGTTGTTATCCCACATTGTAGCAAGCGTAGTCACACATTCGCTTCAGTACATGCCCACAAATTTCATTCGAGACAAAACAGTTACGAAGTCTGTCATTGTATCCAAGTTCCCGAAGAAATTCCCTAAGATCATCAAAAGATGGAGGTTTGGTGAAATTTTGATTTGCAACTTTTGGGGAAATATCAAGAATCTTTCTGAAAATGTCAACATCAATCTGAATAAGTCAACTGGTAAAGAAGAGATTTCTTGACTTCTCGACATGAGCCAGACTTCTGCATGTAAATTCTAAAACATCAGCGGAAATGAAAAGGCGTTGAAGAAGGTAGTGTTCTGAGAAAGTCTAGGGCACTTGAAAGTTTCCTCCCGTTGAGCTCCAATGGAATGATCTAAGGGTTGTATTAATAATAAAGACTTTTACATACTTTTGAAAAAGTTGTACATTAATATTATAAGGCTAGTAAAAGGTTGTATTAATAATAAAGGCTGTTACAAATTTTTGAAAAAACTATGTCTTAATTTGGTTAGTTGAAATAGTGATTTCTATTATAAGCAATTTATTTTGTTCTTAAAATTTTAAGACTTTTAAAAGTAAAAAGGCCTAAATGCTTTATATATTAGTAGAGATAGAGATAGTAGAGATAGAGATAAGGAGGCAAAGTTTTACATAATACTTGCAAAATTTATTTACAAGGGGACAAATTAGTATAAAATAACTATGACAAAATATTTTTCTTTGTTGGATAATGTACGCAAAACATATACATGCATTTGTAACAATTAAATTATTGTAAGCAAATGATATTAACAATGGAGCATTTCAACACGCAAGTTTTTAAGCTTTTACATGTTTAACAACTGTTGGGAAATACAAGTCAAAAGGTCAACGTACTGCTAAGCAAATGGTCAAAGTACTGCTACATAGAAAGTCAACGTACTGTCAGTTAAAGATTGAAGTACTGTCGTGGATAAAGGAATCTTAAAGGATTATCATTTAGACGGTTAAGTTAGTATTTATCTTGTAACAGCTATTTTAGTGATTAGTATTGATTAGTGTTTATGATATACAAGGACTGTACAACTACTAGAGTTATCCTTATGTTTATAAAAGGATCTCTAGGAAGGTATTAGAATATATAGAACAACGAACATGAATTATTAGTATTGTATTAGGGTTCTGCAATTTAGGCAGATTCAAAAGGTTTATAATACAAATCGTTTGATTAATCTTTGTGTGTTCTTCTAAGTACTGCCAACTAGATTCCGCATAGTTGACAGTATATCAGTGTTTTATTAAGGAATATCGATCCTACACCATCTCTAAGAACCGAATCGACACCCTCATTAGATGAGAAGTTAAAAAGGAAAAATCCTTTCACCAACGTTACTTTCTCTAAGCCATACTTTTTCCAATTGCTTCGAACAAACCATCCAACGACAGGAAAAGCAAGCCTTTTACCAATAAAGTAACCATAAAGTAAATTTTTCATTTTATCATTTACCTTATGAACAGAAGCCAATGGTAGCCAAATATCAAAAGCAGCATCATTTGGCACATTTGTGTCAAGTTTTCGAAGATTAGCCTTACTCATAGGCGTAGGGCTAAGCTTATTAGCATAAGATGTGGGAACTTACTTCATAACATCATCAATACCATCCTCATTAGGTATGGGGGAGTTAGTAACCGAGATCGGCCTCGTATTACTAGGATTATTACTACTAGTCCCATCCTTAAGACCTCCCTCCTCCTGGACATGAATATTACCTATAACATCAACTAATGGTGGAAACCCAGAAACCAAGCAAAAACCACATGAACTTGTAGTGTTATCCTCACCATCAGTGTTGTTGTTCTTCTTACCAGCAGCTTGTACACCATGCTTATTATTCTTCTTACCACCCCACGGATGCGTTTAATTGTGACAGAATTAGCGTGTTTAGGTTTTAGGAAGAAGTACCGCCTAAGTTTAGGAATGATATGCCCCTCAAGATAAGTCAATCATTGCACTAATAAGTAAACCTGCGTTTTAATTGGATTAATCATGGTTAATACAGTTTCCTTAATTTTGGCGCGACCGCTTTTCTATCTTCTGATTATCTGCTTGCGTGTGTTATCGTGTCTAAAATAGGTTTAAGTTACCACCAAAACCTGTTCTAGTCTCTTAGACTAAAAACCCCCTCTACCCGTTAGAATTAGGTTTAACTTAGAACTAACTTATATTAGAACTAACATAGATAACTAAAATACTAGTAGACTTAGGAATTAATGCTCTCACTCTTAGTGATTAACACCCTACTTACCTACAAAGCTACAACTGATCGGGTACATTGCCCGTTAGTGTTGTTTTTAGATAATGTCGACAAAATATAAATGTAAAACTTGATAATAAATAATACCTATGCACAACAACACATCACCTATACACAATGACACATCAAGTTTTTGGCACCATTTCTGAGGAGTGAAATTGTTTAATTCTTGTTTTTATTAGTATTCTAGTTTTAACTTTTAATTAACCTAGATTTAGTGTAATTTAATTT
>BQNB010186548.1:0-12116 GCA_026074375.1 Tanacetum coccineum
GTGAAGAAAACTCTCGAGTTAGGTGCTCGAGGAGTGGAGTAGGGCGAAGAGGTGCTTCGTTGCCGAACCATTATAAATCCTTGCATTTTGGTTTGATTGTTCTTACTCTTATCTCTTTTCTTACATTATTTTCTCATACTATCCTATTAATTATTTAGATAAGTATATTGTTCATATTGTGCAAGTGTTGAATTCACATAAAGTCTAATCTAGAATTTTTACAAACACTTTAAAACCTTAAATTAAAAAGCGGTAAACTATTCAACCCCCTTCTAGTTTTCCACAAATTCTAACTACTATTTTCTAGTTGTAGGTGTTAAATGTTCATTCTTTCTCTAGAGTAACCGGTTACTCCTACTAAACCATATCGTGTTATTCTTTGTGATATATGGACAAATTGTACAATACACATGAAAGAGCTCATCATATGCTAGCCCATGACGTGTCTGACATTCAAAAGGAATTGGTTTTTACCAATATTGAACATGTATAGCTTCAAGGTGCCTTTTAATAACATATATATGCATGTTTGTTCTTATAAATCTGTTAATGCATTTATATAGTTTGATATATGTGTTTTAATAGAGTAACTTATTTATTCCGTACAAATAACTAGGAAACCTTCATCAAACACTCCTGTAAGGAATGTAAAACAAATTCTAATCCTAAAACTTAGTCAGGGACTTGGAAAAAGAAAAATCTAAACACATCCTAAAACACCCCATAGGAGAACCAACACACTATATCCGAAAAGCAACTGCCATCAAGTTGGTTGGGATTATTCGACACAACAAGGTTATCAGTTCCAGCCCCCTAACTTTGGTCCATGGGGATCATGTCTTCCATACCCATACATAAACCAACCAAACGGCATGTATAACGCTAACGGACCCATGAGATATTGGGGACCAAATGCTTGAGTTACTTTGTGATTTTAGGTACATCTAAAAGTGAATGTTAGGGGGGAAAAAAACAGCGACTAGTGGGATCAAAGATAGCGGATTGCTAAGGCATATGTTGGGAAAAAAAGATCTATTTTCATCCTATAAGGCTATAAGAGGAGGTAACATAGTGTTTGGTAGTAACACTAAAAGCAAGATCATTGGAAAAGGTACAATAACTCACAACTCTCTTACTATTCATGATGTTAGCAATGTAGAAAATCTTAGCTTTAATTTACTTAGTATAGGACAAATATGTGATAAAAAATGCAAGGTACTTTTTAGAGACACCGGTAGTGAAATAATTAAAGACGACATTACCATAGGAAGAGAGATTAGGAAAATGGTCTTTATATAATGAAAATGGGAAACTCACCCAAAGATAGTCTTTGTCTAACCTCGATAGATGATACTTTGACCTTATGGCATCGAAGATTAGGTCATGCTAATATGCGACTCATTGAATCGCTATCTCTAAAGAGCTTGTTAGAAACTTGCCTAAACTAAAATTTAAAAGTCATTTTTGTGACGGCTGCAACATTGGAAAACAAGTACACGCAAGTCATAAGGCTAAAAACATGGTTTCAACAACTAAGTGTCTAGAACTTCTACATATGGACTTATTTGATCCATCGGCCATCCAAAGTTACAGAGAAAACTTCTACACTTTGGTAAATTGTCGAGACCTACTCAAGTTATATTGGGGGGGGGGGGGAAAACACCCCCCAAGGATTTTTAAAACACAAAAATGAAGCTTTTGACCACTTTAAAATTTTGAGTAAAAAGATTCAAGTACAAAAGGGTTGTCCCATTATTTCAATACGGACGGATCATGGTCGGGAATTTGATAATGAAGTACAATTTGGAGCATTTTGTGATGCTAATGGTATCACTCACAACTTTTCAGCTCCTCATACTTCACAAATCAAAGGGGTTGTTTGAACGTAAAAAAAACCGTTACCTTTCAAGAAATGAGTAGACCCATGCTTAATGACCAATCAATCCTCAAAAGTTTTGGATGTAATGTCGTCGTCACCTTCACCTATATCTTTAATGGAAAAAAACTCCTTGACGTGCTTTTAGAAAGGTAAAAAAGCCCTCCTTAGAATAATTTTAAGGTTTTCGGTAGTAAATGCTTCATTCTTAATACTAAGGACCATCTCACCAAATTTGACCCTAAATCTACCGAAGGCGTATTTCTTGGCTACTCTCCTAATAGTAAGGCTTATATAATTCTAAATAAAGAAACCATGAGGATCGAAGAATCTTTAAATGTGAGATTCGACGAAAGTCCACCTCCAAAGTCATCACATCTTATAGATGATGATATTATTGAAAGTCAAATCATAGAAAACCAAATAGAAGACATAGAAATCAAGAAAAATGAACCATTAAACAAAGAAATTGTTAACATCAAAGAATCCAAAGACCATCCTATAGATTCGGTCATAGGTAAGATTAATGAAAGAACCTTAAGGTCTCAAGTCCAAAGTCAAAGTAACTTATTTTGTTTCGTGTCCTCTATAGAACCCAAAAATGTCAAAGAAGCCATACAAGACGAAAGTTGGACTATGGCTATGCAAGAAGAATTAAACCAATTCAAAACAAATGATGTTTGGAGTCTTGTTCCTCCACCCGATAACCAAACCATAATCGGTACTAAATGGGTCTTTAAAAATAAATTAGATGAAAATGGCGTCGTATCTAGAAAACGAAAGCTAGAATGGTTGCAACAAGGATACAACAATAGAAGGAATAGACTTTGATGAAAACCTCAATGCTCCTGTTTAGCAGATTAAAATCTATTAGAATCATCCTTGCTTATGCTTATGCACATGACTTCAAGCCTTTTCAAATGAACGTCAAAAGTGCTTTCTTGAACGGTTTTATAAATGAAGAAGTCTATGTAGCTCAACCTCCCGGCTTTGTCGATTTTGAAAAACCCAACCATGTCTTTAAACTTAAAAAGGATCTCTATGGTCTTAAACAAGCACCCAAAGCTTGGTATGATAGACTCAATGCCTTTCTTTTTGACCATATGTACACCATGGGCTTGGTAGATAACACTCTTATTATCAAGAAAAAGGATTTACGTATCATCATTGTCTAAATTTACGTGGACGACATCATCTTCGGATCAACTTGTCAAGACCTTTGTGATTATTTTTCAAAAATAATGCACGACAACTTCGAGATGAGCATGACGGGTGAATTGAATTTCTTCCTTGGTTTACAAATCAAACAACTATAAGATGACATATTTTTCAACTAATCCAATCATCCATGGAATGCCTTTAAGAAATTTGGCGGTAGAAGACTCTTAAACCACTCAAAACTATATGTCATCTAAAACCAAATCACCCCCGAGATGAAGATGGGGAATCCGTTAACGACATAAAGTATCGCGGCATTGATTGGTAGTCTTCTCTACCTAACGGCTAGTCGGCCAGACATCATGTTTAGTGTTTGTCTATGCGCCCGTTTTCAAGAAGTTCCTAAAACCTCTCATCTAGAAGCAGTAAAAAGGATTTTTAGATATATTAAGGGAACAACTCATTTAGGTTTATGGTATCATAAAGGAACGGGTGTAGAAACCATTGTTTACGCCCCGATTTCCGATCATGTGGGAGGGATCTATGGCGATCGCAAAGAATAAGCAGGGGGGTGTCTGCACCATTCTCGGGATGTTTCCCTCCATCGTGGCTCTCCTAGAAATCACAATGCACTGCTAATTTCCACCAGCGAAGCCAAATACGTCTCTGCCGGAAAAGATTGCCAAGACACAAAACGCAATGAGAAGGAGACAAAACGCAGTGATGTGTCTTGGGCAAAACGCAATCAACTCTTGAGACAAAACGCAATCAAGAAATTAATTGGGCAGAGTTTCTCCTAGTCGAAACGCAATAAGGGTCTTCAACTTGAGACAAAACGCAACATACAAAACGCAACTTGAAGAAATAACCAAAACGCAGTACACAAAACGCAACTGACAAAACGCAACTGCTGTACCACACTAGAGGACAAACCGCAGTGTACTATTCTCTGACAAAACGCAACTAAGAAACGTCTTCCAGGGAGACAAAACGCAGTTTCCAGAAAAGCTTCAAATCACCAAAAATCACCCTTTTGAACGTTTGAGCTTGGATTTTCTTGCACAACTTGGTACTAGAAGGTTAAAACTACACTAAAAACACTAACTTTAACACCACAAACGTGAGAATCAAATAAAGCCAATGAGAAAACCATAAACCTTCAAAAACCAAATTTTTGATCAAATCTTCCAAGAGAAACGCACATACAATCTATGTAATCATCCCATGGGCTCTGATACCAATTGTAGTATATTGGATATCATAACACAATCAAGAGATGATGGGTTGGCCAATTTCTAGAGAGAGAAAGTAAGGATTCTAGTGAGAGAAAATCACTTAGTGTGTGTTTGTAATACAATGAACAACCAACCCTTCCCATGGCTGGAAAAGGTGTTTAAATACAAGAGTTTAAGTGCCCTAAGTGGGCTATGGAGTGGGCTAACTTGTGGGTAAAGACCCGGCCCAACACCATAATTCATACGCTAATGATTAAACTACAAGCTATGCTATTCTAGACAATACACGGGGTGACCGAGTCTTTTTCGTAAACCTAACAGATTATGACGTTTGAGGGCTAATACCCTTGGGTATTAACCATTATTATGAAGATTTGAATGTTTGGTTTGTTTATCTTGAATTCTTAATTTATCGTTGATTGCTTTATATGTTTATCAATTTATACTTGTTTATGTGCTTTTGTATGTGACCTATCATTCAACTGGATCTAGTGATACCGACCACGTTAGTTAGATACCAGGATGGCTCTCCATATAGTGATTATATATCTAGACCAATAGGATCACAAATAATAACCTATCTTCGCCTTTAGATTAGTGAGCTTAGTTGGACCGACAGGTGACCCTTAGGATCAACGAGTATGTTCTTAATCAATTGGTAAAGACTTGGCCAGTGGACTACTAGTATATAAATTGCCATTAATCAATAAGTGGGTAAAGTCTCTATGAGCTAGGGTTTAACAAGATCACCATTACTTTAATCCCCAAGATAGATTGTAATCAGCAAATAGGATGCTTTATGTGGATGCGTTTAATTATGACAGAATTCTACGTGTCTAGGTCTTAGGAAGAAGTAACGCCTAATTCTTAAGAATGATATGCCACCTCGAGATAAGTATTCATTGCACTAAATAAACAAACCAACGTTCTAATTGGATTAATCATGGTTAATACAGTTTTCTTATATTTGGCTAGACCGCTCTTCTATCTTTTGTTTGTCTGCTTGCGTGTGTTATTGTGTCTTAAATTGATCTAAGTTACCACAAACCTGTGCCAGTCTCTCAGGCTGAAAACCCCCCTTTATCCGTTAGAATTAGGATTAACATAGTTTTAGCATAGGTTTAATATAGAATAAAATTAACATAGTTTAAATTAACTTAGTTTAGTTAACCAAAATATTAATAAAATAAAAGATTAGTTCTTGCTCTTAGTGATCAACACCCTACTTACCACGAAACAGTATCTGACCGGGTACACTTCCCGTTAAAGAGTTGTTTTTTGGTAAAGTCAGCAAAATATAAATTTAAAATTTGAACTATCATAAAATACAACCTCACAACGGCACATCAACCAGTCGACGTCTTCGGCAGTTTAGTTACGAAGTCCATAGTAATTTTTTCCCACTTCCATTAGGGAATCTCAGGTTGTACCAGCAAACCAAAAGGCTTTTGATGTTCAGCTTTAACCTTAGCACAAGTCAAGCATTTGCTGACATAGGTGGCAATTTCAACTTTCATATTGGGCCACCAATATAATTTCTTAAGGTCATGGTACATCTTGTGAGATCCAGGATGGATGGAATACTTCGACTTATGCGACTCGTGCATAATCATAGCTCTTAAGTTGCCAAAACATGGTATCCAACTTCTATTCTTCAAACATAATGTTCCATCTGCACGGGGTTCAAGCTTTTTAATCATACCGAACAAGTCCTCTGTTGCGTAATTCTCTTCTTTCCTTGCTTCAGTCTGGGCGTTCAAAATCTAAGATGGGAGGTTTAAGTCGATTGTCATCATTAAGGCTCGAACTCGTAGTGGCTTAACCCTTTCCTTTTGGCTTAAAGCATCGGCCACCACGTTTGCCTTCCCAGGGTGATAACGAATCTTGCAGTCATAATCACTTAGCAACTCCAAGCATCTACGTTGTCTCATGTTCAACTCCTTTTGATCGAGAATATGTTGTAAGCTCTTATGATCAGTGAACACAACACATTTCATTCCATACAAATAATGTCTCCACATCTTGAGGGCGAACACCACAGCACCCAATTCCAAGTCATCGGTCGTGTAGTTCTTTTCATGAACCTTGAGTTGGCGGGATGCGTAAGTTATAACTTTCTCCTTCTGCATCAGAACCGTGCCCAACCTCTTGTGCGAAGCATCGCAATACACCTCGAAGTTCTCACTTCCTTCAGGTAATGCCAAAATTGGCGCACTGCACAACTTTTGCTTCAATAATTGAAATGCCGCTTCCTCCTTTTCTCCCCATTCAAACTTCACACTCTTCTGAGTCAACTTAGTCATAGGTCTAGTAATCTTGGAGAAACCCTCGATGAACCTTCGATAATAACCGGCAAGACCTAAGAATTGGCGAATTTCTGTTGGAGTCTTAGGTGATGCCCAATCCTTAATCGACTCAATCTTAGCTGGATCAAAGTGAACGCCTTCACTATCAATCACGTGCCTGAGAAATTATACCTTAGGGAGCCAAAAATCGCACTTCAAGAACTTGGCGTACAACTCCTCCTTCTTAAGTAATTCCACAATTAGCTTAAGGTGCTCTTCGTGTTCTTCCTTGCTCTTGGAGTAAATCAATATATCATCAATGAACATGATCACAAACTTATCCAGATATGGTTTGCACACCCGGTTTATTACATCCATGAATACCACCGATGTGTTAGTCAAACCGAAAGGCATTACTTGGAACTCGTAATGACCATAACGAGTCTTAAATGCCGTATTTGGAATGTCCTCATCCCGAACTCAAAGTTTGTGATAACCAGACCTCAGATCGATCTTCGAGTAAACACTCGATCCTTGCAACTGATCAAATAGATCGTCGATCCTCGGGAGCGGATAACGGTTCTTCATCGTAAGCTTGTTCAGTTCACGATAATCAATGCACATGCGGAACGATCTGTCCTTCTTCTTGACAAATAAGACCGAAGCTCCCTAGGGTGAGGAAATTAGTCTTATAAAACCCTTGTCAGTTAGTTCTTTCAACTGAGCGGACAACTCCTGCATCTCAAACGGTGCTAACCGATAAGGAGCTCGTGTTATAGGTGCAGCACCGGGGACTAAGTCGATTTGAAATTCGACTTGTTGAGCTGGTGGAAGTCCTGGCAAGTCCTCTAGAAAGACATCCAGAAAATCCTAGACGATCGGCACGTCTTCAGGTCACTTCTCCTCCGACTTGTCTTTTGTCTTCTTTACCAAAACCTGGGCAGAAACACATGGCACTCTCTCTGAATGTACTTTTGAGTCTTGGTGCACGAGATGATGCTCAATCTCGAGTTACTCCCATTGTTTTTTCTGTCACCTCAAATTATTAATATCTCATTTCCGTAGGGAATATGAACCATCTTTTCATCATAGACAATTACCGCACGATACTTCGATGACCAATCCATTGCAATTATAACATCGAATCTACCATGCTTTACGGGCATCAGGTCAATATAGAACTGGTGATCAAGCAAGTTTAACGTACAACCCCTAATAATAGTGTCGGATCCGGCGATTATCCCATCGGCTAATTCAACAGTATAACTAACATCTAACGCAGTAGGAGTGATATCAATTAAGGTACTAAACGTAGTCGATACAAAGCTTCTATCGGTGCCAGAGTCAAATAAGATATATGCATAATGATTATTGAGAAGGAACGTACCCGTAATGACATTAGAGTCCGGGTTGCCGTCACCTCCTCCTAATGCATAGGATCTCCCACGAGCATCATTGTTAGCAGCCTTGTTCCCACGATTCTGATTCTTGAGTTTAGGGCAATCACTTTTGTAGTGTCCTTGACCACCACACCCAAAGCAGGTCACAGCTCTCTGATTGGCCACAGAAGCTCTTGGAGTTTGGGCAACAACAACAGTCTTATAGTCCCTGGCCATATGGCCAACCTTCTTGTAGTTGGTACACTTTACAGTGCATGGTCCTTCATGGTGCAATCTGCACTTGTTACAGTATGGAGCACTCCCAGCATACCCTCTCATCTCATTGTTGCCTACTGTGAAAGCTTAAGCCACGTTCTGCCTCTTGAAAGGTGGTTGTTGCACATAGTTGCCTCGTGGGCTGTCGTTAAACTTTCTCTTTTGCTCAGCACTCCTTGCAACATATACATAAACTTTCTGAACCATTAGGCCATTAGCCATCCTGATGGCATCTTGTAGTCGAACTGGCTTAGAAGAGGTAACATTACCTTGAATATTGTCTGGTAGACCCCAGATGAACCTCTTAATCTTGTCATTCTCCTCAGGAACCATTCTGGGACATAGCAAGGTCAACTCCTAAAATCGTCGCGTGTAACCAGCAACATTAGTCCCCTTGACACACAAGTTTCACAACTCATTCTCTAACTTCTGGATCTCATTCCTCGGACAGTACACATCAATCATTAGCTTCATTAAATCCTTCTACGACATCTCATATGCCTCATCAATGCCAATAGTCTACACATGGGAATTCCACCATGTTAGGGCTCCATCTAGTAAGGTGCAAGTAGCGAACTTCACTTGAGAGTTTAGAGGATAATTACTGATACGAAACACTGACTCTTTTCTCAAACCATCTAGCCAAACTAATGACTCCTTCAGTACCACTAAAGTTGTATGGTTGACAATTGAGAACATCCTTGTAGGTACAAGCCTTAGTAACTGGTGCATTTCTTCTTGCACCTCCATTTCCTCTATTTCGATTCCTATCCCTATTATTGTTACCATGATTTCCATTTCTTCCATTTCTGTTATCATCATCATCCCTATTCTGGCTTTGGGTTTCACCAATGAGTCCTGCGTTGCGGTTGGCCTCTTAAGCAGCCAACGCCTCTGCCATCCGTTGAGAAATTAGTTCTTCGATGGCTTCGGGAGTCATACCGGAGCGAGTAATAGTCATAATTCTAGCCACAAATTACAACACAGGGTGAGGTTCAGAACGAGTTAAAGTTACGATAAATAATAAACATAATTTACAACATAAGATCACAAAATACAATAGAGTTACATTTTGACAAAATGAATAAATAACATCATTATGAGGAATGAACGCAAAAGGAAGTTATAATAATAATAATATTTCATATCACGCAAAATTCGTAGTCGGTTACACATTTCTCAAAATGGGTTCTTGATCTCTACTGCTACACTACTACTACTACTACTACTACTACTACTACTACTACTACTACTACTACTACTACTACTCTTCAACTAAAATCCATATATAAACTACGATACTACTCGTCTAAGGGAGATAACTATGACTCCTCATCAAGAAATTCTGAATCCTCTAAAGTCTCTAACTCTCATGAGCACGAAGCTCGTGAATTTGTCTAAGCTCATCCTCCACATAGCCCAAGCGTCGCTGTAAACTGTCAGCTCTCACCCTCTTAATACCTAGAGCGTCTCGAAGTCTCGTGTTGCTATCCTCTAAGGCCGCAACACACTCTGACAAACTAGACCTCTCACTATCAGTAATCATGTTCCTAGCCTGCTAGTCTGTCTGTCCTGCCTCAATAACCTCTATCCTTTGGAGAGGTATCTCTAGTATGTGCCCATACATACCCTCAACACTCTCCTCTAGCTACTCTAGTCGCTCAATAGTGTCTGGCATGAGTAAGTCATTTGGGATATCAATCCTAGTAGTAACATCAACCCCAATCTCTATGGTACCCTCTTGCTAAATCTCGGCATCAGCCTCATCATCGACCTTTGCCTCCTCTGGCTCACTCTCCGACTCAACAACTGCCATCCCTGGCTCAACACCCATCTCAACCCCTGCCATAACTGGATCAATACCTAACCCATCAATTGTCGCAGCAGCTGTCGTAGCAGCATCCGTAGAATCGGCCTTAATGTCTGCCCAAATATTTGAATCCATGTCCGAGTCTGCATACGTCTCTGGGCTACCCTCATCACTAGACTCATATGAATGTGCGGCAGATGTACCCCTATACCTCTTGTGAGGTGGTAGGAGGTCAGTTCGAGCCGGTGATAGGGCTCGTACAGTGTGAACTGTAGATGAAATGGATGTAGCTGAAGACCGACTCCTCTTCCGAGAGGGTCCAGCAGATGAAGAAGATGTAGGTGTAGCATAGTTTAAGCACTGCGGCCTCCTATAGGTCAATGGCTCAGATGGAGAGCGAGCAACCTCAGAAGAATGATCCTCTGCTAAAATCTGTGTACCCTGTAGAGAAGCAGTAAAAGAACTCTTTGAAGCATGTGATGCTGAATCCGATGAAGAACTAGATGAAGTACCAGATGATGATGTCTCAGATAAAAATGCTGCCCAACAGGTCCTACAAAGAGCCGCATGATGGTGTTGTCATGTAGGTGTAATTTATGCTTTCAAGTTTTAAATTTATATTTTGCCGACTTTACCTAAAACAACACTTTTCACGGGCAGTGTACCCGATCAATGAGAGTTTCATGGTAAGTAGGGTGTCGATCACTAAGAGCGAGAAACACTTTCAATTTATTAATAGGGAGAATTGCATATATCCCCAATTAAACTTTCTTAATTACAAATATACCCAATCAAAATTTGAAATAACAAATTTACCCAACCCCATCTATTTTACTTTTTGAGACAATTATACCCTTCTTATTAGGTATGAATCTAGGCACCAAGCATTCTTCTCATCCAACCGTCCTCTTAATATGATCTTGCGCCGTTTTTTAATTGTATTATTATGTGTTTGTTAATCACTTTTGTCAACGCAAGTGTTTTTATTGGTTTCTTAAATCATTAGTGATTATTTACCAGGTTAAACTGATAATGCATTATTTCTTTCATGTTATTTGTTTATATCGATATCATACATATCATACATACTATAAGGTTAATATCCATGACGTGCTTGAAATTTATGATGTGAACTGACATAATATATATGTTTTGTTAGGTTTGATTTTGTTGGATGATAATATCATGATATGAAAAATGCGTCTTTTTTGAAGTGAACAAGTTTGCATAAACGTAATTTTTGCTTTATATAGAATCATAATCCTTTGTTGACGAAGTTCAGTGTCTGTAAAAAAGGTTTTATTTGTCAACTTGAAGAAAAGGGTAAAATGGTCACGTTTGGAATTGTTTATGTCATAATAGATGAAAATGGGTAAATATGTGAGTTAAATAGATTAATGTGGGTATATTTGTTATTTAATATTTGAGATGGGGAAATATGTAATTAAAGAAGTTTAAATGGGGATATTTGTAATTGCCCCTTATTAATACTTTGGTTTTCTAATTTAAGTTAGTCTAATCTATGCTAAACCTATGTTAATTCCTAAATCTAATAGATAAGGGGGGTTTTCAGCCTGAGAGACTGGCATAGGTTTTGTGATGACTAAAACCAATTCAAGACACTAAAACACACGCAAGCAAATTAACAGAAGATAAAAAAGCGGTTGAGTCAAATATAAGAAACCTGTATTAACCATTAATAATCCAATCAGAACGTTGGTTTGTTTATTTAGTGCAATGATTACTTATCTCGAAGCGGCATATCATTCTTAAGACTTAGGCGGTACTTCTTCCTAAGACCTAGACATGTAGAATTCTGTCATAATTAAACGCATCCGCATAAAGCATCCTTATTTGCTGATTATAATCTATCTTAGGGATTAAAGCAATGGTGATCTTGTTAAACCCTAGCTCATAGAGACTTTACCCACTTACTGCTTAATGGTAATTCATACACTAGTAGTCCACTGTCTGAGTCCTTACCAATGGAATAAGAACGTACTCGTTGGTACCAAGGTCACCTTATGGCTCAACTAAGCTCACTAAACTAAAGGCAATGATAAGTCAATATTTGTGATCCTATGATTCTAGATATAT
>BQNB010186549.1:0-12116 GCA_026074375.1 Tanacetum coccineum
GGATGTGCAAGTGCCGTTAGAAGAGATCAAGGTTGACGACAAGTTGTACTTTATTGAGGAGCCTGTGGAAATTGTGGATAGGCAAGTCAAAAAGTTGAAGCGTAGTTGGATCCCCATTGTGAAGGTTCGTTGGGATTCCCGTCGAGGTCCCGAATTCACTTAGGAGCGAGAAGACCAATTCAAGGCCAAGTAACCACATCTTTTCACCTCCACCTCGTCCGTAGTAGATAGTTGAACTCTAGGGACCAGAGTTCCCTTAGGGGGATCAACTATGAGAATTCGTATTTTCAGGTAAATAAATTTATTATAATTTATTCTTATTTTTATCATTATTTCCCGTCTCGACTAGTTTCGTGATCCTATTTTAGTTTAAGCCTTATTTTGGATTTTCTTCTATCTACGTGTCTATCGTAGTACGATATTCCATCATTTGCCCCTAAGTTTAAAAAAAATTCTATTTTTAGCATTTTACGTCTTTATTTCGCGTCATGTCTAAACCGAGCCAAACTAGCATTTTTACAATTTTGTTATCTAAACAAGTGTTTTAAGCCCAAGTGAGTAGTAAACTTGTAAAAAAAAAATTGCCAAGCCCATTTTTTTTCTTGTGGCGTCAAAATGAGCCCAAGACAAACACTCCACTATATTTTTTTAGTCTTGCCCAGTCCATCATAATTAGAATAAAACCCAACTCTCACTTCATAACAACAACAAAAAAAGAAACACAGTTAAAAAAACCTGTCTCCCTCTTCTCCTCTGTGTTAGTTCGACACCACCATCACCACCATCACAAAATTTAATCCAACACTCCCCATATGTCTTAAACTAGTTCTACATTAATCCTTACTTCTTATTTTCAAGAATAATCACCATGCAATCATTTTTCAAGAATTGGGTTATGAAGGTTTAGAAGCTTTTTACTAAAGATTAAGGGTACAAGGGTGTAATCTCAAGTGTAATTGAAGATATTGGTATAAATAATTAAGGGTTTGTCTAATTAGGGGTGTTTGGTTCGGCATAAACATAGAACCCACAAAGTTTCATTGTTGATTTTCTTGCTAATCTTACTACATTGTAAGTATATTTTAACTTTTCTTGATCATATTAATTTTATGTTTCACGTGTTCAATTATGTGCTAAGAATCCATAGATATGAGTATTGGAGGTGTTCTTGATATTTGGATGAATTGTGGTTATAGTATTGGATGGGGTTAGGCTTATAATGATATTGTGATATTGAGAAAGTGTGAAAAATCAAAGTTTGAGGGGTTTAAAGCTACCCAATAAGTGCAGAAAATTAGAGCGCCGAATTCGGCCGAGTTAAACTTTGTAAAACTGAAATTTTAACTGAAATTATGTTAGGGGGCGTTAATAGCTTTTAGTCGATAGGTCGCACGTCCCGTAACTCTTAAAAATGAAGTTTTTATGGCCTTCGAAAGTTTAGAAATCAATAAAAACGAATTCTGCACTATATATTTTAATACTTGCTGATGCGAATTACGTGAGCCGTTTTGGGCCCTTTCTCGTCCGAATCGGCCTTCCAAAAAAACTAAGAAGTTGTTTAGAATGACGTTTTACCTTTTTGCGAGGTTTGCTAAGTCTAAAAATGTGTAATGATGGGTCAAAAATCTAGAGTGAAATCTGCATTTTTCTATTTATTTAAATTGCATCAGGCCTGATAAAAGGGCGTTTTCGTCCATTTCTGTCGGGTTTTGGGTCTCGGGTAAAACTAAAAAGTTGTTCAAAATGCTGTTTTACTTTCCCGTAAGGCTTGGGAAGTTTGAAAATGGGTAATTTTGGGTTAAAAATCAAAGGTCAACCTAGAAAAGGCTTTGACTTAATAAAAGTCAAGTTTAGTAAAAAAAACTGTAAAGAGATCATTTGATGTGGTAAGAGTCTTATAAACTTAAGAATGTTTAGACAAGAAATATTATACTCCATAGGTCGGGTTAGAACTTTTTGTCACCTCTAAAAATAGTAAGGTCGAAAATTAGTAACTTTCTAAAAGTGGAAACTTTTTCTAAATAGAAATTAAACGGAAGGCTAAATAGTTCGTAAGCTTAAAGAAAAACACTTGAGATGTTATTATAAGATTTTTAAGGCACGTGTAGGGATTCTAAGCACATGGTTATGTATATACAATATATGTATATATTTTTATATATGCAATTATACATTTATGTAGTAATATTTAAAGTTTCTAATAACGCGCCACTTAAATTTAGGTCATGGTTGATTCGTTGGTGCTTATTCTCTTTATTTGATTTCTTGTCCGACTACTTCTACCTACGGTGAGTTCATAGCCCCCTTTTTACTACTTAATTGTTTTACGAATTCCAGGGTGAGATTACATGCATGTTTTTATTAGACGCAAGTACTTTTCAAATGGCATGCTATTCCAGATTATTGCCTGATTATTATTGCCTAAGTTACCGCAATGCCAATTAAGTCCCTTTCATCATGAACCGTTAATTACTAGTGTTGTAAACGCAAATGTCGTGGATAGATCTATCGGGACTGACAATCCCCGCCTTGAATTTCTGGTCACAAGTTGACCATGGTGCATTTAACATGTTGAGAACTTTAGAATGTTTTGGCATACATTCTGTATATTATAAAGGGCAAAAACAGTTAAGATTTCAGGGTCATGAGCTTAGAGCAATAATACATGTTTTAGACTATTGAATATGTTTCATAGTCAACCAGTACTTAAATCTTGTGGTCCACACATACTTTACTTCTAACCTATGAATTCACTCAACTTTATTGTTGGCGTTTTGCATGTTTTATCTCAGGTAATAAGGTGTGATTTCAGGATGGGAGCTCGCTTGGATATCTGGATGATGGATTCTGTGTTTTCTTGTTCATTCGATGCAGATGTTAACTAAATTCTCAAAACTTACGTCGTCTACTGAACTATGTCCTTGTTTTTAAAACTTTGAAATGATGGGATCTAGTATGATGTCTTGTAAATCTTTTGGGACCAAAACTGAAACTCTGATAATTTGAATGTGACTTATTTAAAAACATCCCTTTTGAGGTCGTTTCCTATATCTTGTGTATTGTACTATGACGTGGCACCCCATTGTTTCATGTTCTATTGCGTAGTCTGATTTTAGGGGTGTTACAATAGTGGATGTCAACAGGGTGTCATCATGAATGATGGGCAAATCAGTAGTAGGTGTAGTGGGTGGAATGGTAGTAGGGATTGTGCCGAACAAGATGACTCGAGAAGTGGATGTCCCCACGCTCTCCTCTGATGAGTCCGATGAAATCGAGATGATGGACAAAGCCATAACCTGCACAAGCAAAAGTTTATATACATCTTCTTTATATGAAATCATGCATTATGTAGGGGGAAAACTGAATAATATAATACCAAGTAAAATACATTATGCAAATTACATAGAGCGATATGAAATTATCAGTTACGTAAAATAATAATATTATCATTACTATTTACGTAAGGCAAGGTAGGATTACGTAAGGGAACAATTAGTTCACATAGGGATCACATACTAGTTATAGACCAGACCTAGTTAAACTACTTGGTTCTCGATAACCTTGGCTCTTGATACCAATATGTCACACCTCCAAACGGGGCCTGGACAAAATACGTGTCCGGGGGCGTGACGTCATACATATCTCGAGAACAAAGCATAGAAAACGACCTCTAAGGGTACGTTTTAGAAAAATCATTACTCGTTTCATAAGTTAAAGATAATAAAGTTTTACAAACCAATTCAATGTTAACATCATAGCAGAGGCATTAATTAAATATAGTGGAAGCAGTATTTAAGTTTTGAATAAAAGACAACGAGCAATAATGTAATAGTCTTGAAATTTGGTTGATGTCAAATAGCACAAACACTTCAAGAGATACGTCATGAAAAATCCAGCTAAACACCTAAAAAACATGCTTAAAACGTCAACAAAATTGTAGGGTGAATTCATAGGTTTAAATTCAAGTGAAAGTATAGTGGACCACAAGTTTGAAACGTATGCGACAGTTATAACAGATACATACATTCCGCTAAGCTCATGACCCCGAAGCTAATGGTGATAGGTAGCATGTTTATTGCCCTATAAAGATTGCCCTGGTAGGTGTCTGATCAAGACCACCCAAACTAGTTCGACATGAAATACATCTATTGGCCTGTACATTAGATGTACCCGACCAGTAAGAATTACCAAACACTACTACAAAAAAGGCTAAAAACACCCCCTTAAAAAGATCGGTTATGTAAAACCCTATCTCTATGAAAAAAAATAGTGGGAAGGGAATAAATGGAATTAGGTTTTCTTGAAAAAACTATTTTTCATAATGGAAATTGTATAAAAATTGTTTTTGGGGTGCAAACCACTATTTTTACACAATTAAAGACACTAGTATGTAGGTAATAACATGTCTCTATTTGTTTATGTTACAGACACCATTTTATATAAAACAACCTGTCTTGTTTTATGTTAATAATTTGGTGTGCTAAAATATTCTTAACATTAAAAAAACAATTAAAAGCAAACTTGACATATGATTAAAATCATAAGGACTAAACAGTATATACTAATTCAGAATTAGTAGAGTGTTGAATTCTTTTACTTATACATTTGATAGAATGACGGCTAATACATATATAGAGATAGTCTACGTACGAGTCTCTTCGAGCTATGGATTATAAATCCAAGGAAGGCGCTTCATGTCTTGGCATTGAAAACAAGTAAAAGCTAAAACACATTGATAGCTCCTAATTTATATATGTTTTCGCTATCAAATGTCCATGATAAATTGCTCATTTTTACATTGTTTTGATTAGATATGATGCTTTATTGCTCTAATGTGTATTTTAGTGTTTATATGGAGCAAATGGTAAAAAAGACACAAAAAGGGAAAAGAAATGAAGTAAAATAATGAAGAGTGAAAGATTTAGACGTGTCTTTAATGTTTTAGTCATAACTTCTTCGTCCGAGTTCCGTTTTAGTCAATTCAAAAGGTTCATGAATTGGGCCTTAAATAAGACTTGGCACTATTATTTCATTATGGCCTTATTCCAATAAAGAAAGAAAGAAGAACTCCATTTTGTTTTTAGGCTTTGACCACGAGTAGAATGAAAAATAAAAAGCCATCATTGGGCCTTTGGGTTTTGGCGTGGAGCAGAAGACAAAAAGAATAGGGTTTACATCTTTTTGTGTTATAAATACAATTGGGACTTGAGCGCTTGGGGAAAAACCGACAAAAGAAGACAAAAGCCACATTATATTATACAATATCTAAAAAAGCATGCCAACGGCGTCGTATTAGGCGTGGGCTCCCGTTAATATTTTTAGACAACTTTTTTGGGCTTCTGGCTGGGTTGAGGCCCGACTGAGCATTCCATTGCCATCTAGAAAGACCTCATCTAGAAAGACCTCCATTCATTTTAGTTTTGATAATAACAAACCCACCGCCTAAATCTCTGACACATTGGTTCATCAAGAGCAAGACCGCTAATTTCATCACATCCCGATCTCTAAAAGGTTTTAATAATAGTTTATTCATAGCAGGAACTTCTGTGGATGTTGTTTTCATGGTTTAAATGTTTGATTCTTAGGATTTCAATGTTGATTTTTTGGGTTACTTTTTCCGTTAGGATGGTCTGCCTATGTGTTTGTTGTTTAAATGGTTTAAAGGTTTGTTTTTTAGGGTTTCCCTTATGATTTCAATGTGGGTGTCGATTAATTTTAGGGTTTTATGCTTACAGGAGGGTTGTGGAGCTATGGAATGAATGGTTGTATTAGGAATTCATTTTTAGGCATGAAATTCTAATACCGCACATTAGGACGGTATACCGCGCATTCATTCTTAATACACCTTTGAAATTCTAATACCGCCCATTGGGATGGTAAACCGTTGGTTTGCAACCATGCCGGATGTGGATACATAAATATATGTAAATCTGATATATGGTTGGTTTATGCGTCTCTACCTGATCCTTTGAAACAAAGTGTGACTGATTAAAGATGTGATTGTTTTCGTTTTGACGTGGTAAACCATTAGGTTTACAGGCATGATACTATCTGTGGTTTAGAACCGATAAGCGGCCATGTTATAAACTACAATTATATGCTCATTGGAACGGTAAACCATTGGTTTGCAACCATGCCGAATTGCTTTCTTCAATTGTTATTTTATCAGTATTTAATCAATTAAAAGTGGATACATAAATATATGTATATCTGATGTATGGTTGTTTTATGTGTTTCTACCTCATCCTTTGAAACAAAGTGTTACTGATTAAAGATGTGATTGTTTTTGTTTTGGCGTGCTAAACTATTAGGTTTGTAGGCCCTATACAATCTGTCATTTAGAGCCGGTACCCAGCGATGTCATAACCTATGATTTTATGCGCATTAGGATGGTAAACCGTTGGTTTGCAACCATGCCAAACATATCTCACAAGCACTTTGGTAGACCTTTTTGCCATTTAAATCCATCAGACTATGGAGCATGTCGCTCTACAGCAAAATAACATTTCGTAAACACCATATTTTACACCATTGTTGGGTATCATTTCTGAACTACATATAGTATGATGGCTGCAAACCTTTTGGCTCATGTGGGTGGTTCGCCTTCTTAGCCTATAATTTGGCTGTTCTCCCATTCTGGATCCTTTTTAAATAATATCACTCATGTGTATTGTGCTTCTATACCTATTGTGTAACTATAAAAAAGATACCAATGGACTTTCTTTTGGTGTGTCATGTTGAACATCGGACGCTGCACCAACTTTGTGAAAAGTAGACGGATGGTAGAGAGTGGGAATTTCTCGCCTCAACAACCTCCATAGGTGTAGACGCAGACTGTTAAAACGTCATGGTAATATGTGCAAAAGGTTTGGTTGCCCTTGACCTGATTAAATGTTATAGGCGATGATGATACTTTAGACCTTTAGTATGCGTAGTTTACCGATACCCATATCTTGGCTAGGCAGTTACAACAAGAATGCGATTGCAGCCATGGCGAGTGTCTGGTCTCGCTATTGTATTCGTAGATCTGAGCCTCATTTATTAACGTTATACATACCATTGTTGCCCTATTTTGGCCAGGCGTGATATATACAGATACTTAGTTGGTTTTGTTACATAATTGTTGCGATATTTGTCAGTATCTACTATTACTTATCTTACTTATTATCGTTGTTAATAGCGTTTGTTAACTTAGGGCACTCTTATTTGTTTGTTGCTATATATCAATGTCGTTATTGTTGTTCTTTATGCTTATTAGCAGTTAGTAGTAATCAGAATCTTAGGATAAGTGGATAGTTGTTAGGTTTCTTTACAGTAGGATTGCACGAATAGGTTAGTCCAAATGAAAACTAAACGGAAGTTGGTTTCTAAGTCCATTGGCATTGGCAATAGTGCCTGTAGTGTTAAGCGCAACGTACTTGATCAGGATGTTTGTGACAATGTTGCTATAGTTGATTTGCGTGTATCTCCGAAGAGACAATGTATACGTTAATCGACTTCGGCACCACCTTGCGACCAGGAGTTGGAATTGCCTCAAGTGCTACCTGTTGGTTCAATTGTGTTTCCGAATACATGTGTGCATAATATCAGTAGTGTTGAAAGTAATGTGTTTCCTCGGGACATTTGTGGCAACATTGGTACTGTTAATTTGAGTGTATCTCTGAAGAGACGGTGTATACGTGAATCGAGTTCAGCACCGCCTCGCGACCAGGAATTGCAGCTGCCTCAATTGGCACCTGTTGGTCCAAGTGTGTTTCCGAATACATGTAACCACCAGTCGACTTCAGTACCGTCTCGGGATTTCAATTGGCATACATCTGAAACGCCACCTGCAAATAGTAAGTTTATTTACTCCCATTATCCATTTTGTTTCTTTTTGTCAATTTCTTATTGTAATTGGTTTGGTATTTGTGTGTCTGATAGGTCATCAATTCGTGTCACAATCTAAGACTACTGTTGGCATTACCAGATATTCGATCAACAATGGCGGAAATTATACTGACGCGATCCATGCTGCTAATGCTGATACTTCTTCTAATTGACACTCACGTTGTATATGTGTTTGTAGATACTTGACTTTACCGTATGACTTTTTGCTGGTGCTTTTTAAAACATATTTCATGTTTAGCTATTCACGGTTAACTATTAAATATAGGCATATCTGCTACTTGCAATTTCAGACGAAAGACCTGCCCCCGACAAATTGCTCATAATGATATGCGACAAGGACTTTCTTACAGCCTTTTGTAAGCACTTCTGTATTCAAGATCAGGTTCCACATTTTTTCATTTGTGTAATTACAACTTTGTTGTCTTTTTTAAACTTTATGATTGTCAGCTTTTAGTCCGTAGATCTTACTTCATCTTTATTGTATGATGAACATAAAGGACAAGAAGTCAAAATAGGTCACTTTTTAGAACACATTGCTATAAAGGCTAAACACCTTTCGATATCAAGCCAGCCCACGCCGCAACGTGCCGGCAGTATACCCCCTCGTTTTTTACAATTCGTTCTTGGTGTGGAGAAACAACAGCAGACAAAGAAGAATTAAAAAAGGGGAATTCGTCCCTTGTGGAGAGGAGCAACGAACAAAAAGAATAAAAAGGGTAGTGACAGCCGATTGATAAGAGAAAAAAAGTGACGTCGGGTATTATTCGTTTCGTTTACTTTTGATCTAGCGCTTTGTGAATGCGGCATCGGATCCACTATTTTACTCGGGTTTGAACTTTTATTGTTTTAATATCATGTTGAACCTTTGTTTAATTTTTGTTATGTTCGTTCTTTTTATTATGCTCGGTTAAATCTTTATGTTCGTTCTTTTGTTTTGTTCCAGAATTCGCTTTAGTATGCATTATCAGGTTGTTCTAGGTTGGTTGTTCTAGGTTGTTCTGTAAGCTTTAGAATAGCAAATAGTGCTAACCCAATGTCAACAACGATAAAACTGCATATACATTACTGATGTTTTCATTTTATTAAATTACTTGTAGGTACCGTGGAGTAATGAGCGTCTGTTAGAGAACAAAGAATTGAACGCGATCATTGGCGCATGGTTTACATTGTGGCGAGATTAGACCTAGATAATTAAGTTGAATTTTAGTGTTTTTCTTTATAGTTATTTGTTGAATTCTAGTGATTTAATTTGATTTGAATTTTGTATTTGCTTTATGTTAAGCTGAAATGAAAGTTGTCTTTATTTACTTTAATTTGTTGATTTTGACATTTTTGGTCCATCTAACTCAGTTTATATATATTTGCTGTATTTATATTTCTTTATTTTGGTGGGTTAAATTTGTAAATTTTGGAATTTATTAAGAATTCCAAAATATTTTTTTTTAAATGATTAAAAAAAAGACCAGTTTTGAGATAAAAACATATCTTTTTAATCTATATAAAGACTGGTTGGATGTTGTTATAAAGACATGTTTCGGGAGAACCAGTATGGAGACCAATTGTTAAGGAGACCATTTCTTAAGGAGAGAACCGGTGTCGATTCTTCTTATAAAGACTGGTTGCATAACCGGTTTTCATATGTTTCGATCATTGAGATACCCCCCCTCAGAGAGTGGTTCCAAAACCACTCTTTAAGGGCTATTTTGACCAGTTTCTATGTCTTTTTTTGTAGTAGTGTACGTTTTGAATATGTGGATTGTTCCCACCAAACTCATATGTTATTCATAAGGAATGCATATTGGACTTCCCCAACTTTTGATAATTACTTTTGAATCCTTGTCATAAGTAAGATATCAAAAATGGTTGTATTAGTCGTCCTTAACTTGAGATACAAGTTAATCTTGCATATGTGGATATCACTTTTTGATTATAAGTCAAACGCTATCTTGAATAAGATAGTTATAAAGGCTATTTTTGAAAGTGATGTGAAGTAGCATCCACGACGCTTAAAGTCAATACATAATTTGTTCATCCAATTGTCTAAATTGCAGTATGATACCATTGGCGTCTCTCCAGAATTAGTTAGGATCCATATCCATGGTTTAACGGTATCCGTAACAAAGAGATGTTAATATCTATAAACCATTATACTGAGATGTTTCTTGAAACTATAACTCATGTATTTCTGGTAACAATGGAGTGTTGCTAGACGCTTTTCATTGTTGGTATAAACTTATGTACTACGCTTACTCCTAAGTGGGAGCTGTTGGTTTGTGGTCGTGACTATACGAAAACTCACCCCTTTTTATATATAAATAAATATAAACATATATAAATATATAACAAGGATCAGGATCCACAAGATCAATGAAACCGGAAGCAGTATAGAGTGTCTCCGGGTCGTTATGTCCCAACAAGGCTAGAATGGAAAATCGAATGACGAATTGATACTTGATGGTTGAATAGGACAAGGATATGGATATGATTGGGCACTGAACCTAATAAGCAAATGCACACAAAGATAAGCAAGGAAAATAAGCTAGAATGAGCAAAAAAACTCAGCAGTACTAACAACAGTTCTAACAGTATTAACTATCAGTACTAACCTGGAGTTAGTACTGCTAGCTTTAAGGTTAGTACTGCTAGCTTTAACAAAATACAATGAAACAAGAAATAAGCAAATAAGCTAAAACAGATATTTAACTGACCCTAATAAGCACTCAGGCATAAGAATAAGCAACTAGATTAAACTAAAAAGGCAAATAAGCTAAAAGCTACAATCTGATCAACTACTAAAATTGCTTTAAAAAGGCGAATAAGCTTACTCCTAAAGACAGTAAAGGAAAATGGTTTAATCTACTCTAAAAAGCTAAGGAAATCTTAAATAAGCAGAAATAATAAGCTGATAAGCTAAAATGAACCACCAGTACTAACAGTTTTAACTAACAGTACTAACTTGGAGTTAGTACTGCTAGCTTTAAGTTAGTACTGCTAGCTTAAGGTTAGTACTGCTAGCTTTAACAGAACACAACGAAACAAGAAATAAGCAAATAAACTAAAACAGATATTTAACTAACCCTAATAAGCACTAAGGCATAAGAATAAGCAACTAGATTAAACTAAAATGGCAAATAAGCTAAAAGCTACAATCTGATCAACTACAACAATTGCTTTGAAAAGGCGAATAAGCTTAAATAAGCTTACTCCTAAAGGCAGTAAAGGAAAATGGTTTACTCTACTCTAAAAAGCTAAGGAAATCTTAAATAAGCAGAAATAATAAGCTGATAAGCTAAAATGAACCACCAGTACTAACAGTTTTAACTAACAGTACTAACTTGGAGTTAGTACTGCTAGCTTAAGGTTAGTACTGCTAGCTTAAGGTTAGTACTGCTAGCTTAAGGTTAGTACTGCTAGCTTTAACAGAACACAATGAAACAAGAAATAAGCAAATAAGCTAAAACAGATATTTAACTAACCCTAATAAGCACTAAGGCATAAGAATAAGCAACTAGATTAAACTAAAATGGCAAATAAGCTAAAAGGTACAATCTAATCAACTACTACAATTGCTTGGAAAAGGCGAATAAGCTTAAATAAGCTTACTCCTAAAGACAGTAAAGGAAAATGGTTTACTCTACTCTAAAAAGCTAAGGAAATCTTAAATAAGCAGAAATAATAAGCTGATAAGCTAAAATGAACCACCAGTACTAACAGTTTTAACTAACAGTACTAACTTGGAGTTAGTACTGCTACCTTTGAGTTAGTACTGCTACCTTGGAATCCAAGAAAATGAACCAGCAGTACTAACTTGAAGTTAGTACTGCTTGTTCTAAACACCCATTAAAGTTTTCAAAAATCAATTTTCTTTTCATCCTGATTAAAAATAGATTATCAAATAATAACATAAGACACTTCTAAGCAGACTTCAATAAAAAATAAGCCCTTAAATAAGCTGAATTAGTCTAACAGTGTTAACTCTTAACTAACAGTTTTATTAAATGAACTAACAGTACTAACTAAGAAAGTGATACAAACTATTTTTAAACCAACAACTAAGCAAGATAAGCATTGAACATACGGATAAAGCACAAATAAGTAAACATAAGTAACAAATAAGCACTAGTGAGCAGTTCTACAGTAAATAAGAAAAACAAGAAAAAGAGAGACTTACAACACCCTTGGTCAAAACAGGGTCAAACAATGAATCTACAAGCTCTAGCTTGCAT